>JAMKCH010019399.1:0-24338 GCA_023653785.1 Ophioderma brevispina | reverse complement strand
ATGTTTTTTGTTTGAGAACGGAAAACCACGTGAAAATTGAACCCGAATTACTGTCACAAAATACGACATGAGGTAGAAAAACTGACGTAGCTTTTCCATTCGGCATCATACAATGTGAGTGACCTATCTATTTGAAGCTAAAAACCTCCTCACACGATTACAAACACTTGAAAAATGCCCCCAAAAGCAGCAATTTTATCATATTAATCGACGTATAATTCATTATAGCATACAGTACCAAGAAAATGATGCAGGCGATACTTACCAAGGTAAAGTCGCACGGAGTTGAATGAAGTATCGTTCGAAAAAAAAAAAAGTTCCGAAGTTCGGCAATCTACTATGGTAATGCACATAACCCATGTACACACGAGGTTAACACAGCCACTGTACGAAGAAGGTACAGACGACAAGTTGCTGGTTTTGGCAAAGGTCAAGCACGATTTGCGCGACCAGCTAATTTGCAATCGACTCGCGGCCACTTGAGCGGATTTAGGGTAAACGCCTCTCGATGAAGGCTGCCCGACTGGAGGGACAACAAAAGACGTGAAGGGTGGGCTTGGCTGTTATGTGACGAAGAAGCCACTTAAAGATATCGACAAAAATTCTGGTGACTACTCCAGTGTAATCTGATACCTCCTGGGTTATTCTAGACACATTTCGCACCAATCATGACATTTTCAGCTTGTTCCCAGACATGTCCACGTTTAAAAACTAAAATTATTGGCCTAGTATCCAAAGAGGGTAGATAGAAGTGAAATTTTGATTTTTCACATCTAGGCAATGGCAGGCTTTATCTTCTAACCCCAGCCAAATGTCATTTTTGCTGCATGCCACTTAATGCTGCCTTTTTTGTTTGTGATACATCCAATCCTCATTTTTCTTGACGCAATAATGTTAGTTTGGTAATTAAATTTTGGGCGTCTTTCGTCTGCTTTCTATTTTTGTTCGGCTGACCGGGGGGGGGGCAATTTACTCTAGCAAGTAAATTGTGTGGCGGTTTTTGAGGACTTGCCCCACTACATGCCTCTTCTAACTTTAATAGGGATGCATTCTTCTAACATTTTGTATAAAATTCTAATCTTCTGTGATACGTAATAAGGAGGCAGTAATCAGCCAAGAGTAATCCTCTGGATATGGGTTAAAGTCTGACTCACCTCCCTGTCTGACCTCCATTTGATTCAAGATTTCTAGTTATATTGAGTAAGAATTAAGTAACTCTACAAGTAGACCCTTGCGGAGTTGCCGTAAAGGTTTTCCACCGGCTACTGATACTTTTTAATAAAAATAGCTGCTTAATATGCTTAGATGCCATATCGTTTATCCACGTTAGATTGGGGGTAAATTCTAGTTAAAATGCTAAAGTTATGGAAGTTTATGGTTCAATTATCAATGTGGCATCTGGGTTAGGAGATTCCATCCAGTTTGTTCAATTGTGCCACGCAAAAATTGGGAATTTTATTTTAATTATAGCCTTAAGAGTGGGACCTCGGGGGTGGGTTAGGGTCTACCACCCGATTGTAAATGTGATAACATTGTCCCCTAAGAGAGTAGACCTCGGGGGATGGTTTAGGGTCTGCCACCCGATTTGGTGATAAGGTTATTCTGGAAAGTAAAACTTATGAGTAACCATCTGGGTGTAGTAAGCACCCCGTTATCTGAATTCCATGTTTTAGAAATGTTTATTGCACTAGCATTAGCGATTTATAATTTCGTTAACATGTATGTAGCAATTGATGCTACAATTGTGTTTATGGCATCTTGTAATCGAAATTAAACAATCTGCTAAAGCTATTGACAATACATTCTTAAAACATGGAAGTCAGCGGAAATATAACTGGGTGGCTTATCTAGCAACCGGCAATGGTTACTCAAAGTTTTACTTCCAGAATAACATTATTACCAATCGGGTGGCAGACCCTAACCCATCCCTCCAAGGGTTCATACTCTCTTATGGGGGGAGCCATGTTATCAGCATTTAGCAATCGGGTGTAGACCCTACCCAACCCCCTGAGGTCTGCCACTCATTAAGACGGGCTGATAAATTAGAAATCAAATAATTCCGCATTTTGCGTGGCACAATTGAACAAACTGGATGGAATCTCGAACCCAATGCCAGTCATTGATAACTGAACCATAACTTTCCATAACTTTAGGTCATTTGAACTAGAATTTAAAGGTCCCCACAGATCATAACTTGGATAAACTCTATGGCATCTAAGCATATTCAGCAAAGCATTTTTAATTAATAACGTATCAGTAGCAGGTGGAAAACCTTTACGGAACTCCCCAAGGGTCTACTTGTACGAGATTACTTTACTTACTTCTTACTCCATATAATCTAGAATCTTGAATCAAATGGGAGGTAGACCGGGAAGGTGTGCTATACTTTCAAAACCCATATCAGCAGAGGGATTACTCTTGGCTGATTACTGCCTCCTTATTCTATCCATCAGAAGATAGAATTTATACAAAATGTTAGAATGACATGCATCCGCTATTAAGTTAGAAAAGAGGCATGTAGTAGGGGGTCCAAGGGCACTCAAAAAAAAACCGCCACACAATTTACTTGCTAGAGTAAATTCCCCCCTCCACAAAAACCCCGTTCAGAGAAGGAGGATGATCCCGAAAACAAAAATATGAAATTGCAGAAGAACTACTGTCTCCAATAATTTAAATTAGCGCAATAATAACAATTATTTCGCATAAAAATGAGAGATTGTATGTAGCAAAATGTCATCATTAAGTGTTCCGCATGCAGCAAAAACTTTATTTGCTGGGGGGGGTAGACGATAAGCATGGCCATGGGCTAGATTGTTAAAAACAAAATTTCACTTTCCGCCTATATTACGCCCTTCTGTGTGGATACTAGGATCCATAATTTTTAGTTTTAACGTGGACATTTTCTGCGAACAAGCTGAAAATGTCAGGATTGGTGGAAAAGGTGTCTAGTAATAATAACCAAGGAGGTATCATAGATAAACTGGAGAAGTCACGCATAATTTTTGTCGATATCTTTAATTGCCTTCTTCATCACATCCAAGCCAAGCCGCACTTCACTTCTTTTTGTGTCCTCTCCAGTCGGGCAGCCTTCATCGAAGGCGTGTTTACCCTAAATCCGCTCAAGTGGCCGCGAGTCAAATATGCAAATTAGCTGGGTCGGGCGATGCAAATCGTAGGTGGCTTGACCTTTGTCAAAACCAGGCACTTGTCGTCTGACCTTTCTTCGTACAAGTGGCTGTATTAACCCGCGTGGTGTACATTATGTGCATGTGGGGCAGTTACCATAGTCCATATTGCCGAATCAACTGAAACGCTTTCCGAACGATACTGTCATTCAAACTGTTCCGTGCGACTTTAATGACCTTGGTAAGTAATCGCACTGCATCATGTTCTTGGTTAACAGTTGTAGGATATCAATGAATATATCGTCGTGGTCATAATGATAAAGTGCGCTTTGGGGGGGCATTTTTTCAATGTTGATAATGCGTGTGAAGGAGGGTTTTAGCTTCAAATAGTATAGGTCCTCAACATTGGTATGATGGCCGATGGAAAAGCTACGTCAGTTTTTCTACTCCATTTCGTATGGATTTTGTTGACAGTAATTCGGGTATCATTTTCAGCTGGTTTTCGCGTTCTCACAAAAACTTAATTCTTTACTTATACGAGAAAAAATTCACCAATTATGTTTATTCGCGTCTGTGCTTGTGTGTGTTATTTGGAAATCATTTGGTATGCCTGTAATTTTTGTTTTTTTGGTGTGGTCATATGTATGTGTGCAAGGTTTGTGTGTTTGTGTATGTGCAACATTCACTTTTAATCACTTAAGCCCATGGCTTGTATGTGTGTTGTATGCATGTGGCTTGTATGTTGGTGTGTCTGTGTTTGTGTGCAGTGCCTGTGTGTGAATTGTGATAAATGGGCAAGTGTATGCATGCATGCACATGTTTCAATAGTTATTTTATATGAAAAAAAATGGCACAATTGTTTATTCCATTTTGGGTTTTTGTGTGTATATTTGCATAGCACTTGGTGTCCTCCTTGTTTTTTGTGTGCATGATATGGGGCATCTGTGCATACAGACAGGCAATATTTGTGTGTAAGTGTGTGCAGGCCCTATACGTATGAGAGAATTGGCATGCGTGGCATTAAGTAGAGAGTGGTGCACGTGCACCTGTGTTAGTAGTTATAGTGCGTACAATGTTGCGATCTTGTACATCGTGTTTATGTGCTATCAGGTGTGTGTGTGTGTGTGTGTTTTGCATTATGTCTTATCATCTGTCATTGTATTTAGACTACTGTAGGCATCGTGTGAGTGCGTGTGTACATGTTTTGTGGGTTTATTGCGGCATTGAATAACATTCGTATTAAAAAAATATGCGTGCACCTGTATTTATATAGCTGGCTTTCCCGTGTACATGTGCACATTGGATGGATATTAGAATTGACATGTGAAGGTATAAGTACAATGTATACTTAATTATCATTGAAATGTTTAATCACTTGCAAATTCGTAATTTTGATAATAAATTAAACAAAATAACATTTGTACTTTACACAGTAGCCATATGGAGCTTTCATCATCTTTTTAGCTTTCACATCAAATCGGATTGCATGAGCCAGTTTTGATACTACAGGATGTGGTTTTGGGGGTCAAAGCCAATGCGGATGAAATTTTATACATTTAAAATCGGGTCATTCCCCTTTAAAGTTTAACATATAGGTATGGTGAGTTATTATGGTAACAACACTTTTCCAAATTAAAAATTATAATAAGAATAGATTGCAATGGGCATATACAACCTTTACGATTGTCTTCTTATGCAGGGTCTCGGTCATTGCTCGTCGAGCAGCTTTGTCGACTCTGTGGTGAGGCAAGAGCTATAAGCCCAAGGCGCAATCACCACACCGACTTCCAAAAATGACTATCATGCGCATTATCTTAGCTAGCCTTCAAGTAAATGGTTAGTATGTGAACATCAGCATACATCCACCATTTATATGCCAACACCAAAGTAGAGCCGTCTGAAGGCTGGATCGATGGCACAAGAACACACCGTATGAGATAAAAGAAATAACAAGCTAAGAACATGTCAATATCACCTTGAAAGACTTTGCCGGCACAACTGAATCTCAACCTTCTCCATCCTTGATCCTCCTCCATCAGTTGATCCTGCTCCTCCGTCGGTTGATTCCCCTCCGCAGCATCAATCTCCGTCACCACCTGCTGCATCTACTTCATTTTTCAGTCCTCTCAGTTCCTTTTTCTCAATCCCGTCAGTCATCCTGACCAGCTGTCAACTACTGATGGTCATTATAGCCTCATCCAAATCCTGATGGGTCCTTATTGTGTAAAGGTCATCAAGCTTGGTCTGGATGGCTATACTGTGATTAAAAAGGTGTGTGTGAGTCCATCTGGTGAATGGTTTGTAGAATGTCACAACACCACAATCCTACCCTGACACAACTTTTCATACTTGTCAGTGGGGGCACCAAAGAATCTTCAAGCAGCAGCAATTATGCATTTTTTTTTATGAATTGGAACAGCACTGTGTGTGGTGGGAACACTGGATTTGATGCACTTTGTCGTCAGCGCAATCCTCAATGCCAAGCTGTTTTTTCTTTTCCTCCTCGACAATAACAAAGAAAACATAGTCAGGCAAAAGAGGAACCATTTGTACTGCAAAGGGAGCACTCATGACTGTTCGTCACCTCACTGTTCGGTTATTAGTGCTAGGAAACAGAAAGTATGTTCGCTTGCTCAAAGTTACAGAATTAATCTACGAGTTAAATCAATCCGAGGAGGCCCGAAAGTTCCTTCGTAGCGTCGCAAAACTGGAGGCGCAGCGTCAGCAAACTGGAGGTTTCTTCCAGGTTGAACGGGGGGCAGAAAAAATGGAAGGAGTGGAAATCGGCAAAATGAAAGTACGTTCAGCTGCATTTCAAAAAAGGTGTTTGAACTTGAGGAGAGACTTTAAAAGTGGAAATTGAAAATGGCCTAAACCTTGACAAGAGAAAGGGCAATCTCTTCGCTCAGACTCTAAGGTGACGTCACTCTTCCAAATTTCATCATTTGGCATAAGATAATCGCACGCTCAGAATTTCTGTGGACACAGCAAGAAAAAATTGATGGAATTGAATATGCTAGGTCGCATGAAATGAGGCATCTCACTCATCATCAAGTGGTGCATTGCACTTCAGGCAAAAAGTTCTTCAGCATACAATCTCCTCCGAGAAAGTGGCTTTCTCCATCAGACTTCCAATTGTGCGGACAATGTAAACGTTAGGCACTAATTTCATCACCGATGGTTTGGCCGGGATTTAATCATGAAGTTTTGGTCATTTATTCAAAGACATTAAATGGGAGGAATTAAGATTTGAAAAGAACATTGCGCTGCTGTTCGACGAGGTGAAAGTGAGAGTTGGGTTTAGCATTCTCAGCGCCGGCCACATGCAAATTGTAGGGTTTTTGCGACTGGAGGTATTCAGAATGAACTCAAAGACTTCGAAATGACAAGTATTATGGCTAGTGATACCAAAAAGGTTTCTGATAGTTTAGCATCGCACATGTTGGTAATCATGGCCAGATGATGTGCAGGAACTGCAACGTACCGGTTGCATACTTCCTAACCCCATCCAGAGGAGCGTCAAGCAACGAATGTTAACAATCATTCACTAAGGAGGCTGTGGAAACCTTGGAGGGAATGGGTTTCTATGTTAGGAGGGTGCATTTGTATCGGATGGTGCCAGTGCGAATAGGAAATTTTATAGCAAGATGCAATGCTACGCCCCCCTGACTCAAACCGAGGCCCTGTCTACTACACAATCAACAAGTGCAGACCAGAGAGCAGATTATATTTCATATGTGATTGCCCCGGGCATATCCTGAAGACACCAGAACACCTGGGAAAATCAGCGGGGGAACCAGAAGTCAAGAGAGCCTGCTGTAAGTATTTTTGATAACTCTATTTGGGCTTCTTTAATTGTATAAATTGACAGCTTATGTTCAAAATACAAATTTTCTTTTAAAAAAAAAGTCCGGTATCTTACGTACAAGTTATAAGGCACAATCCAGTCTATATCAATTAATGGAAAATAACATAAACACAACTATTTGTACTCAGAAATATAAACCTATGTATTTGAAATAACTAACACAAAGTAATTATCAAAATTTGAACATTTGAAAGATATGGCTTCATAAAGTTTAGAAAGACAGTTATATCTCCACTTTCACAATTTGAAGTACATATTTCCTTGATATGAACATTCTCAATTGAAATTGTTTCACCATCACTGTTATCATCATTCATCAGAAACTATGTAATCGGGCAAAAATAAGTGAAAAGATTAAGGCACTATTAGTGATTTGCTCTAAATCGAAAAAATCATCCAAAACATATTTTATGTCTTCTAACAAGTATAGCTCTCGTAACAGACCCTAAAAAGTGTTAAGACTGCGAGAACCTTTTGTAAGCTAAAAATACCTTGGAAATTGGGGGGGGATAATGCCCGCGAATCTTGCTCAACGCCGGAGTCGAAAAAGTCTTAATCGCTACTATAAACCAAACACATACAACCACTCATGACTTCCGAATTTGTAACTGTTGAAAAAATACAGTGTATATAGCAGTCGGTTCAATCCTCTTCTAAAGGGGATGGAATTTTCATCTTTTGTGATGATCTAGCCATGTATTGATGAATATCATGTAACTAGAGTGATTTTTTTAGCAAAAGTCAGATTGATTAACGACACCTCTATGACTCCCGACCAATTTGTTTCCCTAGTAGTACGAATATAAGACTATGAAATAGGCTGCCCCATTAGGCGCCCTCTGTCCCTACTAAGACCTGTTCAAAATGTTCCTTCTAGTTTCAGAAAACAAATCGGCCAAAAAACTATGTTGTCCTGAATTATGAAACTGAAATATATTCAGTAAGTTGTTTTTAACTGAAATATGGGAAAAGAGTGAAAAATATTGTAGAATCATGTCTGAGTGAAGTAGAAGACTTAGAATGTTGAACCAGAAAGAGTGTCTTCTGCTGAACTCTTTGCCACTTTTGCTGTGTTCTACTCTTCAACTGGAAGTTTTTCATAAACTTTTATAAGTTCCAGATGTCATTAGAAACTTTGAGAGGATTTAAAATGGAATTTGTATTGTAAAATGCATATCGTCAGTGAGTGCAACAAGGTTGTAAGTGCAATTAGCTGCCATTGTCCGAATTCCCATCAAACACTTCTATTAATGCCAAGTGTTTGGTCAGTGGCTCTTGAACATGGTTCTTCAGGTGCCGAAATCACCTGAAGAACATTCGGAGACCCACTGAATAAAGGAAAGATAAGTTCAGATCATCCTAAATACATGGCAGCACCCAGAGGTATCACATGGCAGCTATGCACTGACGACCTTGTTGACTCACACGACGATATGATTTGAATTCAAGGCTATAAAAGGTTTGTTGTGTGTTGTTTGAAGACAATTTTTGTATTGGGGGGGATAATAAACATGATCTTTATTACAAAGTGCAGAAATTCCCCAAAACTTAAGGATGGGATTTTACTCGAGGATGGACATACTCGGGTCCAGTACAGTAAGTCCTATAATTAAAGTAGCATCCTATACATTATAAAATGGTAATGTTACGATTATAAAGTATTATCACTTAATAATAAACACAAAGAAATACTCTGAAAAACCTGAAAATAAACCTTATGAGTGTAATGTCCAATTATTATACACATCAGAATTGGTTTTTTTAAATATTGTAAAGTGACACATTTCAAGTGAAGGAGTCGAAACGGACGGGCTGTTAGGCTGCTGCTTCGCCGCATTTGATTTTAGGATCATTATTACAAGATGCAAAACAATTGTTAAATCAATTGCCTACATACAGGTATGTAATCGAAATTATAAATCTGCTAAAGCTAGTGTGACAAAGACATTTTATAAACATGGAAGTCAGGTATAACTGGGTGGCTTAATCTACATCTACACCCAGATGGTTACTCATAAGTTTTACTTTCCAGAATAACATTATCACCAAATCGGGTGGCAGACCCTAACCAATCCCGAGCGTTCTAATCTTTAGGGGACAATGTTATCAGCAATTTACAATCGGGTGGTGGACCCTAATCCCAACCGAGGGCCCACTCTTAAGGCTATCAACTTAAATCAAATAATCCCAATTTTGGTGGCAACAATTGAACAAAACTGGAGTGAATCTCCTAACCCCTGCCACATTGAAAGCTGAACACAAAACTTCCTAACTTTAGCATTGAACTAGAAGTTAAACCCACAATCAAATTGGAGAAACTATATGGATCTACAGAATATTAAGCAGCTATTGTTACTTAAATAAAGTATTCAGTAGCAGGTGGAAAACCTTAACGAAACTCCCAAGGGTCTTACTTGTAAAGTTACTTAATTCTTACTCAATATAAATCTAAGAAATCTTGAATCAAATGGAGGTCAGACAGGGAAGTGGTCATACTTTACCCAAATCACAGAGGGATTACTCTTGGTGTTACTGGCCTCTCTTATTACAAATCACAGAAGATTAGAATTTTATTACACAATGTTAGAAGAATGCATCCTTATTTACAGTTAGAAGAAGGCAGGTAGTAGGGGCCAAAGGCACTCAAAAACGCCACACAATTTACTGCTAGAGTAAATATGCCCCCCCCCCTCCCCGGTCAGCCGAAACAAAATATGAAAGCCGAAGAAAGACGCCCAAAATTTAAATGAGCATAAAACATTAGTTCGCAAGAAAAATGAGGATTGGATGTAGCAAAAAGGTGCAGCATTAAGGAATGCAGCAAAAAATGAAATTGTGGGGGTGCGGGTAGAGATAAAGCATGCCATTGCCTTAGATGTGAAAAACAAAATTTCACTGGCCTATTAATACCCTCTGTGTGGCTATAGGCCAATAATTTTAGTTTTAACGTGGACATTCTGGGAACAAGCTGAAATGTCGGCTGTGCAGAAATGTTGGCTAGAATAACCAAGGAGGTATCATAGGTAAACGGAGAGACTAGTCACCAGTAATTTTTGTCGCTATCTTTAAGGCCTCTTTCATCACATAAAAGCCAAGACCCTTAACTTCTTGTTCCTCCCAGTCGGCAGCTTCAAGATACGGGTGGTTAGCCTAAATCTCGCTCAAGTGGCAGCGAGTCGAATGGCAAATGAGATGGGGTCGCGCAAGATCGTTGTTTGACCTTTGTCAAAACCAGGCACATTTGTCGTCGACCTTTCTTCGTCAACGTGGCTGGTGTAACCCGCGTGGTACAGGTGAATGTGCAGTTACCATAGTCGATTGCCGAATTCGGAAGCTTTCGAACGATACTTCATTCAACTCCGTGCGACTTTACCTTGGTAAGTATCGCCTGCATCATTTCGTTAACTTGTATGATAATTGAATTTAGTCGAATAATAATGAATTCAAGGCGCTTGGTGAATTTTTCAATGTGATATAGGGTGAATGGAGGTTTTTAGCTTCAAATAGATAGGTTCACGCACCAGTGTATGATGCCGAATGAAAGTACGTCTCAGCTTTTGCTACCGTCAGGTCGTATTTTGTTGACAGTAAAGGCGGGTTCATTTCAATGTGTTTTCGTTCTCTACAAAATAAATTAATGCTTTACTATACTAGAAAAAATCACACAATTATGTTTATGCGCTCTGTGCTTTTGTGATTAATTGACATCAATTGGGGTATGCTGTAATTTTTTTTGCTTGGTGGGCATATGTATGTGCAAGGTGTGGTTTGTGTGTTGTTCTGTGCAATTCACTAATCACTTAAAGCCCAGGCTTGTGTGGTTTGTGTATGATATGCATTGCTGTCAAGTTGTGTGTCGGGTGTTGTGTGCGTTGCTGTGGTTGAATGATTAACATGCAAGTGTTGGCATTGCATGCCCCCAGGTTTCAAATAGTATTTTATATGAAAAAGAAAATGCACATTGTGTATCGCATGTGGGGTTTTTGTGTGTCTTTTGCAGAAATTGTGTCTCTCCTGGTTTTTTTGTGTGCATGCATATGCATAGTGCATACAGACAGCCAATATTTGTGTAAGTGTGGCGAGGCCCCTATATGTTGATGTAGAATTTGCAGAGTGCATTAAGTAGAGGATGGAGTGGTGCACGTGCACATTGTGTTAGTAGTTATCGTGCGTAATGTATGCGATCTGTAATTCGTTGGTTATGTGCCAGTGTGTGTGGTGTGTGTGGCGTTTGCGTATGTCTTACATCGGTCCTGGTTTAGACTACAGTAGGCAATGTGTGAGGCGTTTGTGTACATGTTTTGTGTGTTTTATGTGCGGCAGTCATTTGAATAGACATCGTATATGCGTTGGCACATTTATTTATAGCTTGCTTTGGTAACATGTGCAAATTGATGGATGATTTAAGAATTGACATGGAAGTTATAAGACATGTTTATACTTCAATATCATTGAATGTTTTAACACTCAAATTCAATTGATAATTAAATTAACCATAAAATAATTTGCCTTAAACAGTTCCCATGATGGAGCTTCACATTCTTTTAGCTTTCCACATCAAAAATGGATTGCAGTATCAGTTTGAACTTACAGATTGGGTTTTGGGTGGTCAAGCCAATGAGGTGAAACTTATAATAATACGGGATCATGCCCCTTAAAGTTAACATAATAGTATGGTAGTTATATGGTAACACTTTTACAAATTAACACATATAATAAGAATGAGCTTGCTAAGGGGGCAAATATCACAACTGTACGGATGCTCTTACAGGTCTTGGCAGGATCTTCGACAGCTTTTGTCGACTCTGGTGAGGCAAGAGCTATACAAAGGAGCAATCACGACTTTTCCCCAAAAAATGACTATAGAGCATTATCTTAGCGAGGACGTCAGTAGATGTCGTAATGATGCACACAGCATACATCCACCATTTATATGCCAACCGTGCCGTCTGAAGCTGGTAGGTGCGCCAAGACCACCCGTAAGAGATAAACAGAAACAAGCTAAGAGACATGTCCATATCAACTTGAAAGACTTTTGCTGCACAACTGAATCTCAACCTTTCCATCAGTTGGATCCTCCTCCTCAGGTGATCCTCCTCCGTCTAGGTTGCATCCTCCGCAGCATCAATATCGGAGTCCCACTCTGCATCTACGTCATTTCAGTCTCAGTTCTTTCTCCAATCCGTGCAGTTCATCCTGCCAGCTGCACCTACTTATGGTATAGCCTCATTGACGAATACCTGTATGGGTCCTTATTGTGCATCAAGCTTGGTCTGGATGGCTATACTGTGATTATAAAAAGGTTGTTGTGAGGTCATCTGGTGAAGGGTTTGTAGAAGTCAAACAAAAAATCCTACCTAGAAAAACCAACTTGTCAAACTTCAGGGTGGGCCCAAAAGAATCTTCAAGCACAGCACATTATGGACAGTTTTTTATGAATTGGAATCCGAGCACTGTGTGTGGTGGGAAACACTGGATTTGATGCACTTTGTCGTCAGCGCAATCCTCATGGCCAAGCTGTGTTCTTTCGACAATAACAAGAAAAACCATACAGCAGAGAGGAACCTTGTAACCAGGGGCACGTAGTCCATGACTGTCGTACACTCATGTAGTTATTAGTGCTGGAAACGAAAAGTAGGAAAAGTATGTTTCTGCGTGCCCAAAGTTACAGAATTATCTACGAGATGAAATCAGGATCCGAGGCCGAGAAGTCCGCCGGTTATAGCTCTGCAGAAACTGGAGGCATCATCGTCAGCAAACTGGAGGTTTGCTCAGTGAAAAGGAAAAAAGGAGGAAAGGAGAGAAATATGCAAAATGAAAGGAACGGCAAGCCTGCACACAAAGGTGTTGAAATGAGGAGAGATTAAAAGTGGAAAATGAAAATGGCCTAAACCTTGACAGAGAAAAGGCAATCTCTTCGCACGACCTAAAAGATACTCAATCTCAAATTTACATGGCAGAAGATAAATCCACTCAGAACGAAGTTGTGACACAGCAAGAAAAAAAAGATGGAATGATAAGTTGCTAGGTCATGAAATGGTCAATCATCATCTCAAGTGGTGCATTGCACTTCAGCAAAAAGTTCTTCAGCCATACAATTCCTCGAGAAAGGGTGTCTCCGACTTCCAAGTGTGAGGACAATTAAACGTTCCACTAATCACCGATGGTTGGCAGGATTTATCTGAAGTTTTCATTTATTGCAAAGAATTACAATGGAGGAACTTAAATGAATTTGAAAAGACCATGGCGCTTTGCGGTTACGACGAGGTGTGAATTGAAGAGGGCTTAGCATTCTAACGGCGCCACAGGCCCCCAAATTGTAGGGTTTGAGACCTGGGAGGTATCAGAATGAACTCAAAGACTTCGAAAGACAATGTAGTAATGCTAGTGATACCAAAAAGGTTTCTGATAGTTTAGCATCGCACATGTTGGTAATCATGGCCAGAGGACTGTGCAGCAACTTGCACGTACCGGTTGCATACTTCCCATCCAGAACTGCGTCAAGCAACGAACTGTACACAATCATGTGGGAGGCTGTGGAAACCTTGGAGGGAATGGGTTTCTATGTTAGAGCATTTGTATCGGATGGTGCCAGTGCGAATAGGAAATTTTACAAGATGCATGCTACCCCTGACCAAACCGAGCCCTGCTACTACACAATCAACAAGTGCAGACCAGAGAGCAAGATATATTTCATATGTGATGTGCCGCATCTCCTGAAGACAACCAGAAACAACTGGGAAAATTCCGGGTGGAACCAGAAGTCAAGAGACCTGCATGTAAGTATTTTTGATAACCTATTTGGGCTTCTTTATTGTATAAATTGACAGCTTTTTTCAAATACAAATTTTCTTTTAAAAAAAAGTACCGGTATCTGTGTATTTTGGTAATGCCAAATGTATCCATACACCCCAAAAATTTGAAGTTTGAGTAATCTGTTGCTGTTATATTACAAGAAAACTTGTTTGGTACAGTTTGGCAGTTAAAGTCAGAATTTCAATCTTCAAGTGTCATCTTTAATCCAGGGATTAAAATTAAGTTAAAATGTCTAAAGAATTACTTTAGAAAGTTGGATCATGTAGAAAACTAAAATTTATCAACTCGGGGAACAACCGACCCTGCTACTGTTCTGACATTATTATTACTCATTTCAAAAACTGCAAATCCCAATATTTAGCTAGGAAATAAAAAAGGGTTTTATGGGCATACAAGTGCAATATAACCTATTTTGTTAATTCCATGTATGCTTATGTAAAATGTCTACAAATTTAAGTTTTCTTGTAAGCTTCATCTGGACTTAATAGAGGTGACATCACTAGTGTGTCCCAGCATATGTGCACTGGTATTTTTAATGTGCTGCGTGTGAAAATTGCTACGTCATGACATCTCCCTGAAAACTTTTATCCAGGGCATTAATCAATTTCTATCACCTGTGGACTCATTTATTTTCATCTTTTACAGTATGACAAGCAAGACATAAAATGGAAACACCTTGTGGATCTTGTGAAGTCAGATGTGGGTAGCCAAGTTGAATCTATTTCTGGGCTCCGTCTTCTTCATCACATTGGCCATGAACACATTTTCCTCAATCCAGCCTTACGAATGAGAGTGTACCTAGCAGCACAGGTAAGGATTTTCTTCATACTGCATTTTAACACTATTAAATAAATTTCTAAAAAATGTCAAAAGTGTGAAAAGTTCTTGTGTTCAAATTGTTGTCCACAGACTACTCATTAAAAATACAATTAAAAGCGAGCCAGCCATGGTAATTAGAGTACACACCAGGGTTCTCACTTGTCAAAATTTAAAGGTACATTTTGTGATCCTGGCATCTTATTTTTCATTTATAGTTCACTAGAAATCACTTAGAGAAGACTATTTCTAAAACTTCACTTGATTCTGACTGTGCATTTGGATGTTATGTGCACGTAAGATTATACTTATGTAGGCCAGTGGTTTGGCTGATATAAATTCTCAACTTATTGTTTTTAAGCCCTGGGAGCAAGGCTGTGGATCATGAAATGCCCCTTTAATGCTGGCTAAAGTACTGAACCAGGATTCAATCATGGCATTTTATAGTTACATGTATTTTGGGGAAGAAATGGGTCGAATGGCATTCTGGTGACACCTGGCAGGGCCTGAAATTTCTTCAGATGTAGGTTTATAAGACTGAATGCAGCTTACCAATGTAGTGACAACCCCAGTATAAATAATGCTAGGAAATAATTGGGACAATTCTACTTTTTAAAACATGAAACACAAAAGAAATGGAGACTTTGAGAAATGAGTTTTCTTCACATTATACATCTTTTACATTTTCTTTATTTTCAGAAGTCATTTTGGACAACTCCCTTTTACACTGAAACCATTTCAATCCTACTTGATTTGTAAATCTTGTTATTTTTAATTATTACAGGTTATGAGCTCCCGAGTTGCCAAAGCACTACGGTTACAGAACAGGCACGATACCAAGTCCACAATAAAATTTGTTGAGTACTTCAACAAGTTCTTCGACTGCCTCAATGTCTCCAACACCCTAGATGGAATCAGAAGAAACAACGACAACCTTAAGCCGTACACTTCAATAACAGATGAACGATTTCATGTAAGTTATACTTCTCCTCGAGGTGGTATCATAATTCTTGCATTTTTTGTAGCATGAAATTTGTGATCTTCCCTCTTAAAATTCCAATGAAGTAGAATTGGCCATGGTCAATAATTTATTTTTGCCTTTATGCATTTCAAATATTGCATTTCGAAGTGTCTATAGTTGACATATGACCAGAGTTTTAAGGCAAGTGGATGCAAGGTGTTCATGTACGAGCAATTTGTAAAAGGTTAACCAAAACTTTAACACACACACACACACACACTGACATACAAACATACACAAGGACGGACATACAGAATTTGGATTGGAAAAGAACAAGACACATAAACAAAAGTTTATGGCAGGGGTAGAATTTCGTCGCTGTGTGCGAGAATCAGTCTCGATTCCCCAAAACAAATTTGCGAGAATCAACTAATTCAATACTGTGTTATGTTGTAAGTTTACGAGAATCAACATTGATTCATGCAAGGAGGTATTACTATGATACCTCCTTGATTCATGCAAATCAGTTTACGAGAATCTTTGCGAGAATCGATTCTCGCCGAAATTCTAGCCCTGAATGGGCCCTAGTTGTCATAATTTGGAATTTTTTTAAAGATTATGTAATCACATCAACAGTGTTACAATATTTTTACTTTATATTGGTATGTTTTCCCCCTTATTAGTGGCTGAAATATGAATTCCTGGGTTTTCTGCATGAGTGGAAGCAGCAGTGTGAATCGGCTCCAAACACAACAGCAAAGCAGAAACAACGTATGTGTCTGAGCAGAGAAACACTGGAGGGACTACATATCACAGGTTAGAAATATAACTACCTCTTTGGGCAAACAAGATGGCTTAAACTGGTACTAATTTTTTTTTTGAATAGCAAAAATTTTTTGAATACTTCAAAGTGCTCATTCTAATCATTAAAGGGCCATGGTCCGATCGCTAAAATGTAATAGCCTTGTCTGCAGAATCCCCAGATTTTGGTGGTCAAAATTTGATATTCGGAAGAAAGCTACTATTTTTTTCATTTACCCTGTGAAAACTTAGGGCTAAGGATATTTGGTTTTGAAATTGAGCAAAAATGTGCCCCATTGTGGTCGACCAATATTTTATTTGAATCACACCATCCGCCTTTTGTATTCTGTAGTTATTATTTTGCCTGAAATGACCTACGTGTTTATGCCTGGTTTTAGTCAAGTTTTTTGGTGTGTGTTACTACGTGTACAGTCTATTTATCCATCTCCATGCAGTGACGTGCACATTTTATAAAGCCCGCTTTTTGCGATGCAAGTGTTAATTCTTATGTGGTGGCATAAGTTTGAATAAAATATACATGTGATATAATATAAATATTTGGTTTCATTAATTAGAAGTTCCCATTTTCTTTTCCAATGCAGTGAACTCCTTTGTGGACCTTGCAAAAGAGATTCTTCAGGAACCAGGAGTGAAATATTTCCTTAGTGAAAAACTTTGCCAGGACCCTCTTGAGGAACATTTTTCAAAGCAACGTGGTGCTGGAGGAGGAAACAGAAACATGTCAGTTGGTGATTATGCCTCACAAGAACTCAACATTTTGACAGCTGGGTCACAGATGGTTGCGTCTGCAAGAGGGAATTGCCAAAATCGCAAAAGAAGGAATGACTCAAATTTCCCCCTCCCAAAACCCAAAGTGTGAAAAGACTCTTACAAAGTCAAATAGACTAACATTCAAGCTGTAAATTTTACTTCAGTATACACAGAGCTGGGTCTTGGACTGTGGACGTTTCTCATGCAAAATGAGTACATGCTCAAGCAACGAGCCACAAACTTTATTGAATATTTATTTACTATGAAACAGCAATATGATACCTCCTTGGAGACCAGAAATGCACCCAAGTTTTCATGTTTTATTAAAGTTTTGAATACCAATGTATTATGGGTACCATGTACATATAGAAATAACTATGATGTGATGGACTAACTGCTTACAGTGTATAGTAAAATTCACCTTGAATACATTTGTGATGCGATTTGGGAAAACCCGCCACATGGTGGGACTGTGTTTTATATTTTGAGTTTTTACTATCACTGCAGAGTTTGAAATATTAAGTTTCCATTAACTGTTTACTTCTTTGATACACACATCAAAAGTTACGCTTATATACAATCTGACAAAAAATAAAGTAGAATATAACATATTTAAGCTATTTTCTTTATTTTTTCAAAACTGTCCTGTGCGACATGTGGCGGGTTTTCCCAGATCACATCACATTTGGTGAAATACAGAGCATTTTAGAATTAACATTGCCAGCTTTAAAGCAAATACTATGAAAATGCAAAAGTGTGAAAAAATGTGATGTTTGATTAACAGCATCATTCATACTTTCACCACCCCATCAAGTTAAAAATATTTTTTATCAAAATTTTGACGCATACGAGCTGGTATTTATAATTATGTAAAGTATATTAACTGAAAGGTATCAAAATTTGTTGAGATATGGTTAACCTTTATAAAAGTATACAGTTTTTAAAGGTGGGTGACTCGATCATGGTCATGTTGTTTTCTCCCTCACATGGTAGGATATAACCATAAAAATCTGATTACAAATTTGTCAAGCTGTTGGGACAGTGGAAGCGAAAATGCATACAAATTTGTCTTACATGACAGCATGTTTTAACATTTGCAAATTCTGTTCATAATATCAAAAGAAATATAATCTTTCTTCTTCCCCACTGGGTAAAAGCTGAAGGATGAGCTTGTGGATTGAGTTGCCCACCTTTAAATGTGCATTTCATGATCCTAGCACAATTTTATTTAAGATTCACAAAATATCCTCAAGAAAAGGTTATTTCCAAAATGTATGAGCAAATTAATTGTATCATGCTGCGTCATAGACCACTGTGTAATTTCTGTCCGTTTACGGACAAAATACAAATTTTTAGAGTAGATTGAATTTGCACCTAAGATTAGGTACACATATTATGTGGGCCAACAGTTCAGATGTTAAAATCTCAATTTCTTTGAGGTAAATTGTGGGACGAGGCTGTGGATCACGAAATGCCCCTTCAAGCCATCTCCAAGTTAAGCAAACTATATTATATATAATCAAAGCATTGTGGTACACTTGTTAGAAAACAAATACATGTTATTAGTGTGCACATGTTCTTCACAGCTGGCCATGCTCAGTCATATCGTTTACTTCACCAAACTTTTACGTAGAGCTTTAGTACCTTTCTTATCAGCTGCTTCCATTTCTTTCATGAGAAAAACCATAGCTTGTACATAACCATGACATCGAATAATTACCCAATACTCTAGTATTTTGTGCTTAAGTGTTGTACTATGGGCAGAACTCAAATTTCTCGTCAAGGAACGCCAAGCAGTATTGATTTTAACATTGTTGAGTACCCATCCCAAAATATCATCCCTCATGTTCCCATCCCTCATATATTTCACAGTCATGAATTTGATCTTCTTCTGCAACTCACTCTCTACACAACGGAAAAACAAAAAAAGTTCATCCTTTGGGTTGTACAGTCCACCTCTGTTTACAAGATTGGTCCACTGGTTTGTGTAGGCAAGGAATGATTCAGCAGCAGTGGTGCTGTCCTTGTCAATTTTCCAAGAGTTCAAGACCTTCACAAAAACACCAGCTGCACTATTACCTTTAGCTTGAAGCTTGCTGTAGGTTTTAGTCAATGCGTAAGGAATATAGCCAGCAATATAACGAATGACCTGTTCCTCTTGTTTTGTAAGTTCATACTGTGCTTCTTTATCAGCAGCTTGAGGTGGCATATCAATCTCATTCCTTTTCTTCATGAGAAGTTCTAAGTATGACCTAAGAATGAACTGTAAAAGAAGATCCCCTCCTCTCTTGCAGTTTATTAGTCCCACAGAATGCAATGTTTTAAACCACAATGTACGAAGATCTGTGTGTACCGAAAACTTGTGGAATTTGTTAAAGAGCTTATCATACGCAGCATGGCTAAGATCACTCTCTTCTGCTAAAGTCTTCCAAATTCCATTTGTAAGTGTTGATTTCAAATCTAATAATTCTTGTGCATCACAGAGGAAGAGCAAATTTGATGCCAGTGTAATTGCCTCCCTACCAGGTTGGCCTAATTGAAATTTTTTATTGTCCACCGCTTTCTTCAAGCATTCAACAAAGTGATGGTCTTGATCATTTACAGCATTCTGTAACTTGTATACAGACTCTGGTCTTTTCAGGTTTGCAGCATCTAGAAAGGAGAAGAGAGAACAAGTCAGATATGGTTACTTTAAGTATTCCAAAGGACTTGATGGGTATTTGATCAGCTTGGGTACAATATTAAAAATAACTAAAATCAAAAATGAGGTTGGTTGAGGCAGCCCAGCACATTATAAATAAATTCTAATAGCCCTCGAGGAAAGGTTATTTCCAGATTTAGTTATTTATGACCAAATATGAGGTTAGAAATAAGATGAATGCGACAGTAGTTAATTAATAACACATCAACATTTCAGGATTGCAACACATTTAACAAACGTTGATTTAGCCCAAAACCAAAAAATAGTGAGGAGGGAGCGCTACAACTTTTAACAAGGATCTTATATTTTCTTGACGGCCGTAGCAATCTAAATGAAATGACAAATGAGCAGTTTCTGAATTTCGTGTTGATTATCAATTACAAAATATTTGAAATTACCTTTAATTTGTAGGCCTCCGGATTATTTACTAAAACAATTTGGAGCACAAGTTACCAATTAATGCACAAAAATTTGGTGATTCCTAGCCAGGCTAATAAAACATGTGTTGGTTGTCCATATTTGTCAATTTCATATCAAGATAGATTAAATCAATGTTCAATAAAATTTTAAAGGGCTGAGACTGATTTACATGTAATCACATTTGCATTCATATTCCACATTGAAAACCTTGTAATTATTTTACAAGAAAAATACTGAAAAATGTTATTTATGTGAATAATGTACATGTACATAATACTATAATTTTGATAAAACGTTTCAAACTTATCTTTCGTTGTTTTCTAGTCGATTTTTCTTGTTCTCGGAAGTTGAGTTATCAGTAGTGGAATTTGTTGAACTAGTAGATCCAAGACTCCCCTTGTCATGAATACCATCATCTTTCACTGGCGCTTGGAGTGGGATTTGAATCTTAAAAATAAAAAAAATAGGAGGAAATGCGACCTTAACAAATCGTAATGGGCAAATAGTATTCTGGCCATTATTTTATGCCAAACATATGGAAAAAAAGGAGTAAGAAATTTAATTTTACAAAAGTAAATTCTCATTCTGTGACAAGACTCCACTTCCAAATCGTTTTTTTTTTACTTTTAAATCAATGCTCCCATTTCATACGAGACATTCTGTCCATGACTTTCAGCTTGGGGCATTTATAATTTTTTATGCGGTGGGGGTATAATTTTTGGAAGCCAGCAATGACATGGCAGGGATAGAGAAGAAGCATAATTATAAGTTTTAGCACTACTCTAAAGTCGAAATTTTTCTTAATAGTTGGTGAAAATCTTGCAAGAGTTCCATATAGACCCTAGCCCTTCTACGAACTGATGATTCTGCAACTTTTAACATGAACATTAACATAAAAAAAACGACTGTTTAAGGTTGCAGAATTCATATGATAGTGGAAAGGGTGCATACGAAACTTTTAAAAATTATCGAGAAATGAAAAATTATTATAAAGCAAACATACCATTTTTAAACAAAGAAACGTCCAGGTCCTTTGGGAAATTAGGTGTTGTAGTAAAGCCGCGCAGCGGTAGTGGAACCTGCACCGTGTTTACATGGGAACCATTTATCCGTCGCACCCGATCATATTTCGTGTCGGTGGCGTAGGCAGAAACAGAATGCATCTAAATTCTCGGTATCGGCGATATCCTCATCGTCAACTCAACTAAATCGGCATACTTCATCGTATGCGTCCTAAAAATCGGCTAACATCACTAAAATATCTCGAAATAATCATTCGTACTTCGCCGCCATGTTTTTGATCAACAATGCATTGCATTCTGGGTAATAGCGCTAGGGTCGCCGGGAAATTTCACTCCGATCACGGGAAATGAGATTTCACGGTCGATCGATCGAGGCCACTTGACAAGTTGCGAACACAAAAGAACAAATTCCACCGTAACAGGCTTGTTCAATAGACGGGGTCGTGGAGACAGCATCCAGGTTACTATGAGCCTCTTGCTGTGACTTTCTGGCGTGTACGACAGAAATACTACTCATCATCTTATAAATAAAGAAGGCATATTCGGATTATTCACTTCAGATGTGATCGAAAATGGTAAGCATCCAAAATGTAAAAAACCGGGTTCAAGAAAAATTGGGGGGCCGCTACTTCCTGGAAATCTCCTCATATCTCTTTAAAGTGTGATGTGTCATTTAAAATGTTGTGGTGCAGAATTTCAATTAAAGTTTGGAAGCGATGTTAATGATTGGCGTTAAAGCAAATTGGCACATTTTTGAAGAGCGCCCACCAATTTCAAAATTGGAATGTGTGCACAGGTACGTTGGTAATTGTCTTACGAAACTATACCTGCGAACGAGAATACTAAAAATGCGTATTTTCCCAACACAGCGATTTGTAATTAGAATTAGGATCCCAGATTGGACTTAACGGCAGAGTGGAAATGCTAGGTTTATGTCAGTCACCATTGAGAAATAGTGACACCTTGAGAAAATAACATCGAACTGACTGCCGAACTAGAAAACAAACTAATGGATGACCGTAGAACGTACATGGCGCTATTTCCCTGGCTATTCCCATTGGACGGCCGTTTCCAGCAGCCGTTGATTAATATAGGGATCCCGATACTAATTATTCTAGTACAAAATTTCTTCGTTTGTGACAATAGAACATTTCTTAGCTTAACCATCAAGTATAGTTTACTAGCCAGTTACCAATGCAACCGTGTAAAAATGCCACTTTTTGAAAATTGGTGGGGCGCGCCCTTCTAAAAAATGTGCAATATTGCTTTAATTACTTGGTGATTTAAGGGAGGAAAAGTGTTCCTTGCTTTCAGTACATGTCATAAGAAAAAGACAATTTGGTCATGTTTTAATTTCAAAGGGGATTCCACATTCTACACATGGGTTCATCAGAAATTAAATGCATCTGATGCAGGAGCATGGGGCATCATGTAATTCATATCAATCACAGAGTAACATGACTGAATCCCTATTTCAGTTTTTTGGCATTTATCCTAAACCTCCTTCCACTTGCCCCCCATCTGCCCCTACCTCAATTCCATTTACCTACTCACTCACTCATAGAAGGGGCGGAGGGGGGGGGGGGGGGGGTGTGCTCAACTGTCCTGGGAGGGGTAGGGTGTAAAGAAAGAAAGGAGATGGGTTGGAACTGTGGAAACCTATCCCCCCCTCTCTCCCTTACACACACTCTCCAATTATCAAAAATAAACGGTACTTACTTTGATTGAGTTAAAAATGTGTGTCTGCTTGTTTGTTCCTCGGGTTTGAATATGACAATTATGCACGCTGAAAAGAAACGGGAAAAACATGTTTTACTACCTTCACTTTTGTACAGCTTACATACTGAACTCAATATATGTTGTGGGTTTTAAAAACAATTTGGCAGTTTAATTTAACCCCCCATTTTTTGCAGCCTTTTAAAACACTTATAACTTCTGGTCCATCAGGCCGGGAGTGGACATCCGGGAGTTCGGCCAATTTTCCTAGCAACAACTCAATGCGCGCTGCACGCATGTGCCATGTGTTGAAATGTGCAGTGAACCCAAAGACACAATTTGCTCAGTTTGTTTTCATCAATTCACCCGCAATTCGGGGATGCCTGGGGTCCCTTTGATTTCACTGCGCTGTACATAGTTCCTGCTCCAGCTATAGATGTTAGAGCTTTTCTATTTTTCATAACTGTCTAGGAAAGATAGCCTTGGATTCATTTTTTTTTTTTTTGTGGGGGGGAGAGTGAGCACATGCTTGATGTAATTCTTTAATTGTTAGCCATACAAAAGAAAATGTATTTGTGGTTTCTCTGGTGGCCTTTGAAACTAAAGTATTGCACCATATAGATAAAACACCTCAGTTCATGTCTTTGGTTTGCTGGCTTGTTTCCCCTTTGTCACTTTTCGGTTAGGTGTAATGGGTGCTGAGGGCCCATAACTCATCCTCTTGCACAGAGTATGGGTGGAATGCCAGATGGTGGGCGTAAGCAGGCCAGACAGTTGTGCCTCTGGGAGTTGACAGGTCCACACTCGCTGTGGGTGTCAGGTAGAGTGGGCCTCAATCCCACCTGGTTTCTCAGGTGGTGGTGGCATGAGCTGCACTCACTGCAGACCCAAGTTTTGTGGCCATGCTTTGCGTGTGTATTGATTGTTATTAAAATAGCCTGTATATCCGTCTGAGCAGCCCATCCTGCAAAACAAAGTAATTGCGTCCTCCGCTGTTTTGTTCTTTCATTGTATGACAGTTTTCTGGTACTCTTTGGGGAACAACTCACACAACGTTTGTTCATGCAATATGCTTTTGGCAAATGTCTCAATTATGAATTTCCATAGTAGGGCTCGGGAAATATTTCACTTGGTTGATTGCACCAATCAAAATAACCCATTTACAAAATTCTCCTTTTATTTGTGCCTCCTATTCATAATCTCTTCCGGAGTTGGAACCCGTCAGAAATCTACAAGTAAATGAATTTTCTTTAGGTCTATTATTTACACATATTTAGGATAATAGGAATTTCCAAACCTAATAAAATGTAATGTGGAGGGT
>JAMKCH010019398.1:0-23156 GCA_023653785.1 Ophioderma brevispina | reverse complement strand
CTAAGGAAATCCAACCGTTTAAATGGGCACCACATTTAATTCCAATTTAGGTACAATAGCGGTTGCCCGAGTTCGCGCGGGCAACCGCTAGGCTGATTTGAATGCGGATCGCGGTCAACTAAAATGGGTTGATCACTATTCACATGACGCAAAACTAAAGGACCATTACTGGATTTCTCCAAGCACGTTTATTTGCCTTTCTATGCCTTAAATGTGTTATGTCAAGAGCTATCAAGATTTAGGCCCCCTATCTCAACATGAGCTAATGAAGCCTATAGGTGAACATTAATACTACTCCAAATAATGGCGGACACAATCAGGGTCATTTTTTCTACTCACCCTGTATATAATTTTATTGTGTTGTAGGCCTATACGAAAATGTTAAGATAGAAATTATCAAAATTCCTCTGCAAAAATCTGTTGAGTGCTGCCTTCACACAATTTAATCAAAGGTGGACATTGAAAAAATGACATAAATGAAATGCGTCCCCCCCCGTCCCCCTGACCAGAAGAAATGGCGGATTTGGGGAGCAAAAAACAGACATTGGGGGCCAAAAAATCACAAATTTGGTAAATGTCGCGATTTCGGGCCAAATAAATTTATTAAAAATCGCAAAATTTTTGGTCCCAAGAATTTCACCCCCCCAGGAATTTCACTTTTCTCCCCAAAGAGAGAACGTCTGGTGCTGCCAATTGGGGGAGGGGGAAGCTTGGAATTTGATATTTGGGTGAAAAAGTGATAGTTTATTGGGGGGCTCAAGGGATTGAGCCCCCCTACCAAAATCATTGGAGGTGCACAACCCCCAGCCTCACCTCGTTCCCTAAGGCCTATGCTTATCCTAAAACAATAGACTAAAACAAACTTGATTTTGGCATTAGACCTACAACATTGAAGATATTGTAATGATGTCAAACTTTTGATGATGAAGTGCAAAGAATAATTTGAAAAGAAGATTCTCGTTAGCTTCTGGTTGTATGATCCGGGTATTACGTTCATGATTACACTACTGACAGGCCCTTCCATTCTACGATTCAAGTTATTGGATTTTGCATATGGATCTCCAGGCTACAATATTTGCACAAATATTAGCTCGGGTCAGAGGCCCCCCCCCCCTTTTTATTAATTTTTTTTTGGTGAAAGGCGCGGGCATTTGGGACCTAAACCTACGGAAATGTTTTTTGCTCTCACATACTCTCACATCAAAACTGATTGACAATATCGGCGCGAAACTTTACAGATTGGCTGGGGGTAAGGACAATTCCCAGTGGGTTTGGTTTGGGTAGGACGGGACAAGCGAGTCTAGAAGTAGGACCCATAGCTATATCATTTTTTTTGGCAAAAAAAGGGACCCATACTATACCAGCCGATGCAAAATATTGGGCAAAATTTGCCCCAAATTTGCCATTTATTTCCCAAATGTGCTTAAGCAAATTTCAGCCCAATTGGGCTTCGGATGAGGAAATTTGATAATTTCCCACAATTTTTAGAAAGTTTGGCTTCCATTGCTATACCAAAATTGACATGAAAAAGATTATACCAGAAGGCTGAAAGTGGGACCGATATCTGTGGCAAGAACCGTATGGTCATTTGTGTTGAGAACCACTGAGGGCAATTCTATCAAAATTAAATCTTTATATACTTAAATCGGGCCATGAGAAAATTTTGAAAAAAACCCGACCCATTGCTATACCAAAATTGTAATGAAAAGGTGGTCATTGATATACCAGAAGTTGAAAAGAACTCCCGTATGGTCATTTGTGTTGAGACTAACCCCCCCCCCGCCCCCACTGGGTCAATTCTATCAAAATTAAATCTTTATATACTTAACTAGGCGCCATCCCTTTTAAATGCATGCCACTGCAGGTTCTAAACCAGACCTGCTTTCCGCGCCTAATGAGTCCGCTAAGTATATTACTTTAGGCCTAAAAGGTTTATGTCATTGTCCTGTTCGACCTCCACACTCAGCCTTCTTGTGCATGAGTACAAACATATTAACAAGGACGCGAGTGTCCAGTCGTTTCTTGTATATCTATGCGGAGGTCACCAATTATTTCTTCCAAAAATACGTTAATGATCCATGATGCTAATAATGAATACAAAGATAGCTTAAACGTATTGTACAACTGATATATGAGGTATCTTTATCCTCTTATTAATCCATCAATCATTGATGATGGATATTATTGGTCATCGAGAGCGCGTGTTTTAATATGTGGCTTATTTGCGAAAATAGTCGGCCGTTTATGTCCGTTTTCCCCCAAAATTCGGCAAATTGTGCTGGAGGTAGTGGGCGTTTTGCCGTAGGTTTTATTTTGGAATTTTAGTGACGGGAGGGAGTTTGGGTGGCTTGGGGTGTCTTTTTGTCAAGTTTTGGACATTCATTGATGCCATGCTTGTCTCTTCTTACTGACTGCTATGGTTTGTGTGCACATATTAACCGGTTCTAGTGGGATTCTTCGGGCGAAAATAAAATGGTTGATCGTGGTACCAACTTACCATATCTACCAAGGGATTACCAGGGACTGAGGTCAAACACACGTGCGAGTTCATTGACTTGAGTAGATTTCGTGTAAACAAATTTCCCTGGCTGAAGGTCGCCCGACTATTTATAGTACAAAAGAATTGTTTTACTTGAGGGGGGGGGGGGGGGGGGGGGGGGGGGGGGGGGGGGGTGATCAGACTTCGTTATGTTAAAAATCGGGGGTATTTTGCAACAGTCTCAAAGGGAATTTTCAGCAAAGTATAATTTGCATACTTTAGTAAAGCAAAATGCAAAAATTATTAAGTCCGTACCTTAGCAAAATTTGGTATAGGGGGATCGTCCTTGCAGCAGGCAAGCCTTGTTTCCATTATGGCATTTATACTGACTATGCATAGGGTTTATGGTATAGGATGGCTGAAAAGTTGGGGTTGTTGGTTGTTGGTTTCGACGGCAAAGTTTAGAATTTTTCGTTTATGTATATGGTTTATTTTTGGAGTCGTTGAGAAACAATTTTGTGTACGTAGAGAAACTATCTGGTTGTCATTTATTAGTTCTTGTTGGGCTTGTTTTCGATACAATGGACCTTGCTGCGACAATGTATACCCATATGCCCAGCGTGGCTTTTCTCTAACGATAACCGACGTTGACCGTTTTAAGGCACCTTGAAACAGTTGAAAACCAGTTCTGGAATTATAAGGGGTCCTTGAAAGTTGAAGGCACTTTATATATTAGGTTTTCTAGATATAAATATTCGCCCCCCCCCCCCCCCCCCCCCCCATCCTAAAATATGATAAAACAAAGAGGGTATTCACTTGCGACAGCGGTGGGACATACTCGGAATATTTTTAATAACCCCTACACTGGGTTATATATTCTAATGCGAGTTGGGACGACAAACACGCTTGCCTTACTTTTGAAGGGTTTTAGATATTTGTGTCGACGGTGCTTCACTACGATTGGCCTTACCATTCGAACTTGTAACCTTTTAATATCCCGCTTCGTTGGAAAGACAGAAATGTTGAAATAAGGGGCGGTAGGCATATCAATACTAATGGAAATTCTTTGGAACACATCTGCCAGAAATTAATTAACATTTGGACTAGAGAATATCCTAAAAATGTTCAACAAAGATTCAGCGAAAATTGTCAATAATATCTCTATTTTGAAGAGGATATTCCCTCAACGTGGTGAAACATACGAAAATAATAGAGAATTAAAAAAAAAACCCGTAAACACCGACAATTGCTCTGCTACCAGTATGTCATGACCCCATATGAATCCTTATTACGGTGCAACCAAGCGTCAATGTATTGCTGTAAAAGAGAGGCATATACGATTGTTAGCTGGCTTTGCCTGCAGTGACAGCTCATTGTAAGGCATGCCGTGGTAACCGGGAGTGTGAATGTAAAACTGTTAGTGTACATTTGCCGATTACCTTAAAAGTAGTCAAAAGAACCACTGCCCAAGATTCATATTGATAATATAGAGTGGGCCTCTAATGACCGTATATGGCCTTTGACTCCACTTTTGTCATTCTACATAATAAAACATCTGAAACTAAAAGCTATACAAACTAAAGGAACCACTGTCCAGGCACTCTTAATGATATGCTTTTTTGCAGAATGACCTGATGATACCATGTTGCCCTTTTGACCTATAATGCCCTATGTGACCTTTGACCCCATTTGGTCAAAATCTAAATACTAAAAGAAATCAACTTTGTGGGTTGTGGGTTTGTCCGGCTATGTGTTTCACCGTCCTTTTAATACGGATATGAATTTTGGGGTGGGGTAGAGCTCCGACGTACGAGGTTTGTTGTCCACGATTGGAGGGGTCACATTTTGGGTCAAGGTCTCAGGGGTATGGGAAAATGATGGTGGTGTTGAGATAACATAAAACGATAACAAGTAGAAAATAAGTAACACATTCTTAGGCAAAAAGATAATATAGTCTTTTGGTTCTGACATAGTTTTTCTCCCGACTTCGGATGGCACCAGACAGAAATATTTTTATATTTAACCTTTTACTGCTATAGGCTATGCTGTGTCTAAAGTGTTAACAATTAAACCCAGGGGTGCAAAGGATAGGCTACAAGATAATGAACCTGTTGTGATTTGCTGTTTGCTTTTTGAAGATTGCTCAATCAGGCCTATTTAGTGCAATAAACGTGTTAGGTTATAATTATTTTAGTGCCTGGTTGTGGACTTTGTTACCACTGACAGTCCCAACGGGGGCTGTCAGACGGCGGAGCCCTGTCAATTTTTTTGCGGGATGTTTATTAAGAGCTCTATCTCATGGTGCAGTTCATATGTTTGTAGATGGCCCTGTTTTAAAGTTAGGAGACTTTAAAGTTGACTTTTTACTTCAATTCTTTTTCATGTCATTCTTTAAAAAAATCCAAATGCGACCTAAGTTTCCTACTGACAGTCCTTAATGTGGAAGCTTTCAATGGATCTTTAAGACAAATCCATGGCTGATCACCAATCTTGAGGGGGTATTACAATGAAATGCTCGCTATTTTTTTTAAATTCTCCCTGATTCCAAGATCAAATCTCCGAATTCAAGATCAAATCTACGCTGATTCCAAATCTCAATGTTGGCAGCCTCTGCAAAGGTCATCCAGGGTCGTTTTTGGGTTAACTTAGTGTGCCTTGACCTATGGATATGAGTTTGTATGGTGGTGGTTTCGCCGTACAAGTTTGTGGCATGTTTTCGAGGGGTCATTTGGGGTTGTAAGGTTATACAGGGGTCGTTATCGGGTACGTGGGCTGTGCTTTGACGTAGGAATTGAGTTTTGGTATGGTGGTAGAGTTTCGCCATACGAGTTTTGTGGTCATGTTTTCGAGGTGTCATTTTGGGGTCAAAGGTCATCCAGGGTCGTTATCGGGGTAAATTGGCCGTGCTTGACGTATGGATATGAGTTTTGATATGGTGGTAGGGTTTTTTTACCGGACCACTTTGTGGCACATTTTCGAGGGGCATTTTGGGTCAGAAGTCATGTGGGGGCAATTCTGGGAAACTTGGCTGTGTTTTCATACCATGCTGGGACGTATGGATATGAAGCCCCCGGGTGCTAATTCGGTCGAATACAGTAACTTGGTGATGTTCTGAAAACATTCCAGTATTAACTCATCTAATTGGTATACTCAGCTAGCGAAGACCCATGCGCAGCGCGGGATCCACACTAGTAAGTACAATTTCTGCAAATTAAATTACAGTGAACACCAAAACATGCTCAATAGGAACTTGTAGGGATCATTTAGTTAGTACAGTTTGAACATTACTGACCTCAAATGACCTTTGCCCCCCCCCATGTTCAAACCTTTGCACATCCAAGATATTAATACGGTGGTCTGTCTGTCACTGTGTCTGACTGACTGCATATGTTCTCTGAGACCGAGGATTGACACCTTCCTGAAACTTGGTGGGTGGTGCCCCTGAACTTACGAAAACCGAGTCTGTATTGGTTAGTGGATCAAAGGTCATCAGGGGTCATTCAAAGTCAAAGGAGCTCCACAGGGGTTAAACTTTGGTATCTTCATGCGAGACGTGGTGGGCGGGTTGATTGTGATGATGAAAAAATTTTAAAGGGTCTCGGGCACGGTAATCAGGGGTCATCAAGGTCAAAGGAACCGACAAAACCCGAGGGGCATTCAAGCCAGGTGATGACGAAACACCAGTGATAGCCAAATCCGAGGATCGCCAGACTAGTAAAATACTATTAAAAGAAACCACCGGTCCAGAACTCTTATGGAATGTACAGAATGACCTCTTATGCCCATATTGCCCTTTGACCGCCAATGGACCCTACTTGACCTTTGACCCAAAACCTCGGGTTTCTCAGCAGCCCCTTTCATCATTTTATCTAAACATTTCCAAGTTAAGTTGTATAAGCCATCAAAACTTGCTCAATGATAACAACGGCCAAGGACCTGTGGGCTATATGTCAATGACCGTAATGACCTACATGACCTTTGACCCCACAACTTCACATTTCCTAACCATCCCAATTGAGGATACTGCATCATGATGCACTCGTTTTTTTTGTTTCCAAAAATAATTAAATTTTAGAAATAAATATCAAAGATGTCATACTCGCCCAAGCGATCACGATTTAACGCGAGAACAAAAAGGTAACACATTTTGGCTTCAAAATAACAGTGGTGACCATTAGAAAGTCTGTTAAATGAATTAAAAATTAAGTAGTATAAATCAATCTTGAATGTTTGCAGTAGGCCTTCTATTGTCTCTTTTTTCACCAAGAAATAAATAATTTTACATAGAAATAGCACAAAGGTCAAATAGAAGCCATGGGTAATAAGCCACGAACATGGATGACAACTCATACCCTAGAAAACGGTACCCTACAATTTACGTATTTACACTTTGTCAAACCACCGGAATTCAATACGCATCTACTACTCGTTTACAAACAGTTTGCTATGTTTATAAAACGTTTATTGGCAATCTCAATGGAATCTAATCATCTATCAGCAGTTGAATACATAAACCCGAGCAATCGAGAGACACGATGGAAGGGTATTACCTGAATTGGGTACACATTCAACATGGGGACCTCCTGGGTCAACATGTCAGGCCTCCAGGGCAAAAAACAAACATGGCGAAGTTCGACCTTTATAGTATAGAGGTAGGTACACTACTGTCAGACAATGGAATGCAGAATGTCTGAAACAGAGGACCACTTTAGTATACCAAGAAATGTAGAAGTATCCAAGTCCAATAGGGAATTTTAGGTACCCTTATTATGTGAAAAATATTTCTAAGTCAAAAGGTATAGTTTAGGTACCCTCATTATGGTTTAAAAATAGATCTAAGTCCGAAAATAGGTTATCAGTTTAGGTACCTCCATTATGTGAAAAATATTTCTAAGTCTAAATAGGTAAAGTTTAGGTACAGCACAGCATTTTGACTTTGTTCTAAGTTCAAATTAGGTTATACTTAGATTAGGTACATTTAGTATCTAGCCAAGTTAACAAATTTCAAGTTCAAAAATGGTACATATTATGGTACAATTTAGGTATACTTTAGCCAAACTAAAACTAATAGGTACATTTTAGGTACACTGAAATGTACCTAAAATACCAAATAGGTACAATTTAGGTTCATTTTAGGTTCATTTTAGGCTACATAGTGGTACCTATTGCTGCAGGGAGTGAATAATAACCTGAATGAGACTGAGTAAAAACACAGGCTTCCACTACCTTGAAACAGCATAGCCCCTTGTTACTCTATGTAGGAACAGACATTGTTGGAAATTAATGTTAATTACAATACAGTTGGGATTTATAACGGCCTAATGCCAACGGATGCCAGGCACGATGAAAAAAAAGCAATGAGGAAGAAGATACCACACAACTAGGAATCGAAGAAAGTAGGATCTGAGAAGTTTCTTGAAAGAAACTAAGCTGACAGGCCTGTTCTGTCTATAGATGAGGGGCATGATAGAGAAGCATGATCACCAAGTCTGTTTGTGGGATCTATTTGGGACATTGCACCCACAGCAGAATTGTAAGGGATTAATCTGAAGAAGAGAAGATAACCAGGTTGTGAGATATGCATAGTTTTAGACATTTAGACCAGATTTAAAGTGACAGGAGGAGATTTTTTTGAGGATACAAATTTCTCTTAAAATTGCACTTGATCGGCTGTAGACCCTACCGTGAACATTTCAAAAGTTTATTGAACAAACAAGCACGAAAGGAAACTGTGTTGTTTTGAACTTGCACATGGGGGCACATGTGGTCCAGTGGATACAAACACTGACTCATGACCCAAAGGTCCTGGGTTTGAGTCCCGCTGAGGCCAATGTGTTGTGCTCTTGGGCAAAGCACTTTACCTTGCTTACCTCTCTCCACCCAGGTGCAAAATGGGGAGCTGTTAGAAATATTGTCACTTGAGCACCACCCAAAGGTATGAGTATTCCTTGGGCATTTGTAAGGCAGCTGATTCTAGTGGCAGCGGAATAAATGTAAAGCGGTTTGATACATTGTGAAAGGCGCTCTATAAATGTCGACATTAATTTATTTTAAAATTTATTGTAATCATCCCTATAGAAAACCATGCCTTGATTGTCGAATAGTATTGAATAGATTCATCAAGATCGGTAGATATAATTTGTAAAAACGGTTCTAACTTCTGGTCCAAAATTACTTGTGGACGTTTCGGCAACAACTGTTGCCTTTCTCAACACTTAGATGTGACTGCTGATCCTGACGCTAGATGGATGTTTCCTATAGCGACATAGTTGATGAATCTGTTCAATACTATTCGATACTATTCGACAATCATATGGACAAATCACAGTGAAACAACTATGTGACATAGAAAAACTGCGAAAAGAAGATTCAAAGACATAGAAATCATTTAGTCTATAGCCTCCGATGCCGGGACCAAAACCTCACCCCTCCTAGTCATAAAGTCAAGTGCAACGTCAAAACTTCCAAAGCCAGAGAAATAATTAAGCGTGCGGAAAAGGGACTAATTAGAGAGCGTATAAGAGTGGTTAACAACAAGATCACAACATTAAAATCCAAAAAAGAGAATCTAAAAGTCGAACTCGAAAATAAAATTCCCGCGGAATGTGAAATCGGAAAAAAGATTGAGACTCACCTAGAGACTGTGCGTGAGACTACTTATCAACAAACTAAATGCCATCACCTACATAAGTTGGAGATCTTGGTTAAAAAATCTACTGAGAAAAACAAGTCTGATGATTCTCCGATTCATCTTTCAGGTTTGCAATTAAAGAAATGGGTAATCAACTTATCAAAACACAAACTGAATAATGCTCAAACTACAGTTTTAGCGAAAGACCTTAACTATGCAGTTTCCCCAGATACGACCTGTGCGGAAGAGTTTATATTATCAACGGAAGTAGCTTGCAAAAACCTACCTGTGAGTGATGGAATTCAACTACGTGCTAAAATCGCTAGTGTGCTAAAATCGTCAAAGCCGCCACAACAAAATGTCACCAAGGAGGAAAAACAAGCAATTAGGGACCTCAGTAAGAACGAGGAAATTATTATTCTACCAGCAGACAAAGGAAAATCCACTGTTGTTATGGACAAGGCCGAATATGAGGAGAAAGTCACCACCATGTTGGCAGATATAAAAACATATGAGGAGCTACCATCAGATCCCACAACAAAGTACAAGAGAAAGCTTGTATCTACATTATCTAGACTTAAGAAGGAAGGTAAGATTTCGGATGATCCCCCACCTATATTGTACACCAAAGATCCACAAAGCAGGTACTCCACTGAGACCTATTGAAGATTACACCAGCACAATAGGTCATAACACTTCCAGATGGCTTGCCGATATTTTGAGTGGTCTAGTGGGAAAAAGTGTTCACCATGTACAGAATTCAAAACACTTGGCAGAAGAACTAGCCAAAGTAGTTATAGATGAAGAAGACATCTTAAATTCCCACGACGTAGTTAGCTTATTTACTAACACCCCCATCGATCAGGTATTGTCTATTGTGAAGAATAGAATTGAAAAGGAAGATGTGTTAAGAGTTTACAACAAAGAGCAAGGTTCGTACCTGACAAGCGATGATGTGGTTGAATTACTTTACATTCAGAGGAAAAATCTACAGACAATTATTTGGTACAGCTATGGGGAGCCCTGTGTCGCCCATTGCCGCAAACATATTTATGGAATCTTTAGAACAGCAAGCCATTGCTACGGCCCCCTTAGATTGTAGACCAAAAATGTGGCTTAGATATGTAGATGATGTGCTGGAGATTGTACAAAAAGATTGTGTCGACAAACTCACCGATCACATAAATCAAATTGACAAAACAGGCTCTATTTGCTTCACTTATGAACAGGAAGCAGAAGGAAAATTACCGTTCTTAGACACTTTGATAGTGAGAAAAGAAGATGGTTGTGTTAAGTTATTGGTTTATCGAAAGCCTACGCATACCGACCAGTACTTAAATTATAATTCTCATCACCCCCTACATCAGAAACTGGGTGTCATCCGCACATTATTTGATAGAAAAGATAACATAGTCACAGAACAGGATGATAAAGAACAAGAGGAACAGAAGGTCAAGCAAGCCCTAACTACTTGCAATTATCCCCAGTGGGCTTTTGAAAAGGTGAAACAACAGATGGAGAAACCAAAGACTAAGAAACCCAACAAGAAGAAGGAGAACAACACCAATAGAGGTTTTGTTGTATTACCCTATGTTTGTGGTATAACAGAAAAAATATCTAGAACCATGAAGAGTTACTGCATATCATCATGCATGAAACCTCATCATACTCTGCGCAATCTCCTTGTTCACCCCAAAGACAAACGGGAAAAATACAATGTCACCGATGCAGTATACAACGTCCCTTGCATGAATTGTAACCGTGTCTATATTGGTGAAACGGGCCGAAAATAAAGCACAAGATTGGAAGAACACAAAGCAGAGGTGGACAAAATCAGCAAAACTGTAAAAACTAGAGCATCAAGAAAGGAGTCTATTTCAACTTTACACAAATCTGCAATAACAGATCATGTGGCTGAAAACAATCACGTTATAGGATGGGGTGAGGCAAAAGTCATAGGTACTGAACAAGATCGCTATAAAAGATGGATTAAGGAGGCTATAGAGATAAGGAAGAGAGGGGCCACCACCATGAACAGAGATGAAGGGCAATATCAACTTTCGCATATATTTGATGATTTGCTGATCTCAAGAAAATCCCCAAAGGTCAAAAGAACTGGCAACTATGTCGCTAGGAAACATCCATCTAGCGTCGGGATCAGCAGTCACATCTAAGTGTTGAGAAAGGCAACAGTTGTTGCCGAAACGTCCACAATTAAATGAACAATTTTGGATCAGAAGTTAGAACCGTTTTTACAAACCATGCCTTGATTTTCTCTTGGATGACAGAAAATACTAAATCATCATCTTATTACATAAAGACGGCATATTCGGCTTACACACTTTTAAAAGGGACATAATGGCATGAGTTTGAAAACAATTTGGATATTTACATTCTGTAAAAACAGGAAGAGTTCTGGGGGGAGGTGGCAGTTTGTGGCAATTTCTGGAACAGAAAAGCAAGGTGTTCACATCCCTGACAGAATTTACAGTGTATCTAGCATTTTTTGCGACACAATTAAAAAGCATTCAGACCGGGATTCAGGCATTGTACTTAAGGCGTGTAGTAAGATATTGATCTGGCAAGTGAAAGATGGATTAGCTGGGATTAGCACATATACAATAGCAATGGTCTGTGAGCTGATGACAACATGCTTTTCAAGTTTGGTATAAAATGATGGCAGTAATGTCAGCATCCTTGTTCCAGAAATTGCCACAACTGTCACCCCCCCCCCCCCACCCGGAACTCTTCCTGTTTTTACTGTTTTTACAGAATGTAAACATCCAAATTGTTTTCAAACTTGTGGAAGTGATTTCAGTGAGGGTCCTTTTCATTATGTTAATTTATTTTTCTTTTTTTTTTTTTTTTTTTTGCATATATTTGATGATTTGCTGATCTCAAGAAAATCCCCAAAGGTCAAAAGAACTGGCAACTATGTCGCTAGGAAACATCCATCTAGCGTCGGGATCAGCAGTCACATCTAAGTGTTGAGAAAGGCAACAGTTGTTGCCGAAACGTCCACAATTAAATGAACAATTTTGGATCAGAAGTTAGAACCGTTTTTACAAACCAAGTGATTTCAGTGAGGGTCCTTTTCATTATGTTAATTTATTTTTCATTCCTTCATGTCCCTTTAAGGTGTATCTAATACATTGGTAACATTCCAAATATGCAAAAAAACCTGGGTTCGAAAAAAATTGAGGGCACTTATCTAGAAATGTCCTCATGTCTCTTTAACATGGTCAGCAACAGGCAGGCTATGTAGACTTTTGAGGAGGGAGAAGTGTGACTGCTCTTTTGTTCCATGTAGATGAGTCTTGCAGTTCTATTTCGCATTTTTGTTTGAGATGCCGGAGATACCTAACATATATATTGTTAAAAAGAGAGCTATAATAATCAAGCCTAGAAAGGACCAGAGCCCAAACAGCATTACTGCAGGACTTGAAGATGAGGAAACCTCTGACATGGTACAGGTTGGCAAGCTGCCTATTCGGAGACTTTGAAATTGCAGTAGTAATGTGATAACAATTGTTATTATGTAATAAAACACAACACCTAAGTTCCTTATTGAAGGAGAATGCATCTCAGTACCATCAACATGGAGAGTCAAGTGCCTAAATGGATCAAGTGACTACACTGTGGGTGGGTTGCATTGCTGGAGGGCTTCAATGTGTAACATAGGGAAGACATACTGAACAGTGTGTATTACACACTGGCCAATAACAATTATCAATCCAATCATCTCATTCTGTGTCTCATATGGATGGTGGATGAAATATGCCCCAAGTTGTTGCTTGTTATATTTTGCTGTTGTGTGTGTGAATTTGTGAGAAGTAGTCACTGGAACTCTGTAAAATATGTACAAACACGGTCATTATGTCAAAGCCTTGCCATTTGCCAGTTTGAAAATTGTTGCGACTTCTCAAGTGCATTTTCCAGTTGTAAGATGGTTCGGACATTGTGTAGCAAGGTAAAGAAGAAATAGGGAAACACAAAACACTCTACATATTGAGCTGAGGACATAATGAGTGACAGCTTAATGTTCAAGACAGTACTTGTACAGTCAACCTTTTCAGTCATGTTTAATACAACATGACTTAATAAAAAATGAGTAATCTATGGTTATGAATTGCTATTTTGTTTTAGCATATGAAGGTGACCTAATCAGAACCTTGGACCTAGATTTTCCTATGATGGAAGATATTCATGGGGAAAGATTGTGACCCATGAAATTGTAGCGTGGCAAAGGGTTGCAGTTACCAATGGTGAAACAAGTAAGTAAAAAGGGAGTAGCAGCGATCATACGAGAAAATTGAAAATGTGGAAATGCATTTTTTTAAATTAAAAATCAGGGAGAGGGTAAGTGTGTAAAATTCATATAAATATTGACCGAACAGTAAAAAAAAATGACGGTTGAGGAAATTGTCATAACGTCTCCGCAACGCAAATACACATAACAGCAATGGCATCTCAAAAATCTACAATATAAGGTGATTGTGGTTTACACCAGTACAGAAATAAACAAAGAAAATTGTTTGCATTTGAGGTCAAATTGTAACAGGTGATGAGCACCAATATATACGATATCACAGGGAAAGTGCTTTTTTGATCTCAAGTAAGATTTTTGATATGCACGTATAGGAATTACAAAATCAGATGCCTATAAAAAGTTCTACCTTGTTCTTAATATACGGAGTTCAGCTAACCCTTGCAGGTTATTTTTGCACATCCATGCCAGTAACAAAAAAAACAAAAATAGGTGAATGTTTTGATGATTTTCGAGTTTCGGATTAGCATATCGATGCTTATCCCTTAATGGTTATCAAAATGGCCTGATGCAACCCAAAATGATTCTTTGTTCGCCCAACTAAAAGCAAATGGGGGTAATAACACACTAGCCAAAAGTATTGCAACATTTCAGAAAAACGAATTCATAATCACACCAATGATTTCAAATTATAACATGGATTCTTGACCACTCACTACGCAGTTAAATTCCAAAGTTGTGTTTTTCATAAGATGTATTCCCAAAATCAAGCGAGTGAAAAAGTTTGATTTGATTGTCACGTTTCCAAATATGGCGGATAAAAAGGAACCGCAACTATAACTGTCGATTGCACTCCAGAAGATAAAGACACAGAACAAAAGATTATGGCTTCAAAACAGCCACTTAATGGATTGTAGGGTTTATTAGGGTTACTTAAATTTTGCTAGGGGAGAAAATCATGGTGGTTGTGTGGACCGGAAACGAGAGGAAAAAAACTCAATGGAGACAGTGGTCTACGAAATATTCGAGAAATCCGAGACAACTGAAATGCAATTCTAATGATAACTCACGTGGTTTACGCAAATCCTATGTAAATTACCGTTCACATAAATGCACAAACAGCCCAATGTCAACGGTGCAATTTAAAAGTTGTTTCAGTTATCACGTGACCGCTTTTTTGCTATTAAATTCCCGAGGCCAACGGGGTGGTAAACGTGCTCCAATCTTTTTATTGACATTATCTCATTTCCGGTCATACAACCACACCAATTTTCGCCCTAAACATTTAGAGAAGACCCTGACAAACTCGAAAAGTTCATTTAGCGACTATTGGCAGCCATTTTTGACAGTTCCTCTGCCTGTATTCCTCTGGAGTAAATCGGCAAGTTTAATGAGGCACAGCTTCTTAACCCGCCCATATTAAGGGATAATGACAATAAAAATTAAACGTTGTTTTGTCGCACGACTTAATTGATTATTGACGGGAAGGAAACATTAGCTGTTTAAAAACCCCACTTTGCCAATAATTACGTAATGTGTAGTCAAGGAACTCCTGATACATTTTAATCAATTTTTAAATATAAATTGCTTTTTCTGCATGTTGCCAATACTTCTGGCAGTGGGTGTATTATTTTCACACTTTGTAAAATTTATTGGGTATTAAGGCAGGGGTCTGTTAGAAATCTTGTTACAAAAAAGCATGGTGTGGTGTGTATGGTTAGGAAATTTTCAGCATTAAAAGGTAAGGTGTGACCTTTACACACTGAACACATGTTTACCATATTAGAGAACTAGAGGGTGAATTCATTAAAATAAGCCCCACTACCCCAAAAGATTTGCAACAAAATGTTTTTAAAGAGATTAGATTAAGGTATTTATGGGCGGATTGCGCAGCAAAATCCGTATTATGAAATGGCACAATGTCTGGATGGACGTGTGTATGTGTGTGTGTCTGCATGCAAAAAAAGGTAAACATTTTGCATAACTTTTTTGCCAGAGAGCTAGAGTAGCCAACTTAGGTAATTGTAGGAGGTGACAAGGCCCTACTAACAATGTAATACCATGCCAGGGTCCTCCCTGGGTCTGACAGGGGTGGTGATGATGATGTTGATTGATATGTCAAAAAGGTAAAAATTTCACAAAAAAGGTTAAACATTTTGCCATATTTTTTTCAGATGAGCTAGCGTAACAAACTTAGGATATATGTAGGAGGGAACAAGCCTCTAGAACCATGTCATTCATTCCCCTGGGTCTCCCCTATAGGTCTGACAGGGGGTGGTAATGTCAAAGTCAACATTTCACAACAAAGTAAACATTGGCCATATTTTTTTCAGATGAGCTAGGAGTAGCCAAATAAGGAGGGGACAAGCCCCTACTAACCGTTTGTTGGCATCCAGGTCCTCCCCTGGGTCTGACAGGGGTGGGGGAAATGGCAAAAAAGGTTCAACATTTCACAAAAAAGTAAACATTTGGCCATAACTTGTTGCCAGATAGATAGAGTAGCCAAAAACTTGGTTATACTGTAAGAAGGGGAAAGCATTTAATTCATTCCCCAAGGGACCTCCCCTAGGTCCGACAGGGGGTGGGAAATGTCAAAAAAGTCAACAATTTCACAAAAAAGTAAACATTTGCCATAACTTTTTTCCAGATGAGCTAGGTAGCCAAAACTTAGGGTCTACTGTAGGAGGGGACAGACCTACGAAAACCATATCTAAAAAGATTAATGGCCAACATTATGGGTAGGTAGCCAAACTCCAATATAATTGTAGTCTGTTAGACCGTATGCCTGTGATAAGACCTTGCGACCACCTAATGCCCCGATAGGAGTTTTGTTGAGGTTGGTCCAACAGTGCCACTTAGCTTAAAGTGATTCCCAGGCAGCAGACTGCTATACGGACCTTTTGTGTTTTGTCTCCACCTTCTTGCGCATGTATAGACTAAAAGTTTATAGACCTTATGCCTCTCTGATAAGATCATAGGCGACCACCTAACTGCCCAAGTTTGTTGAGGTTTGGGTTCAACAGTCCACTTAGCTTCAAGTGCCTTACATGCAGGCAGACGGGCGTATGGACTAAAAAAAGGTAATTTTCGGGTGCTGAGATTTCGAACCATAACCACAAAAAAAAAAAAAACAAAAAACCCACTACACAAACACCAAACAACGCAAAAAAAACAAACAAAAAACACAAAACAACCCAAAAAAACCCCCCGCAACACACAAATCCCACCACCCCCCCACCAACCCACACCCAAAACCCCACCCCCCCCCCCCCCACCCCCCCCCCCACCCAAGGCCGTGGTTACCCTGCTCGCTCCATGGTGATCACATCGTTTTCAGGGTTTTTTTTTAGAAGAGTGACATGGCATCAATGATGCAATAGTCACTTAGTTGCCGTATTGGGAGGTATGTGAAGGCTCACTTATAACCTATACATACACAATGTAAACCCATATATTCAACACCCCGAGTGCAATACCCTAGGAGCAAAATCAATCCGTCATACTCCATTGGCGGTTTACAGCTGTTGTTGGCGGTTTTTTTTGACATTGATTTAACATGCTAAAATCTAAGAAATACCGACCCACCGGAAAGCAAGGGAATGGGGGAAAGGTTTACACAAGGATCCAAGTATTGAAATGTCCAGAATGTGGTTTAAAGGGTCCCAGGACAATGCATATAGAATTGATGTGTTTGTGTCAAGTCTACAAGGTGGGCGAGAAAAAGCATTCAATAATTTGGGTGGTGATGACATCATTAGTGACTATTGATTTTTCAGAGAGTATAACACCAGGTGGACTGGTGTGAATCTTTCATGGCACTGACTGAAAATCACTAGTTTCACTAATGATGTCACTCTCCTGTATGTATTCTTTTTTGTGGCCCTGTTTAGTTGGAATGGAATGCCCCGTACAGATTTGGACTAGGTTTATCATCTCATTTCCTAGGACCTTTAAAGAGTACACCAATATGTTTAGGGCCATTCTTCAAAAAAGTAAACCTTTTTCAATAAAAAAATAAGTTAATGGTATGCATTTCTTTTACATCATCACTTACTCATCCATCCAAGTCTCCTGTATGATATTTTTTAGATAAACATATGTTCAACAAACACAAAAACCACTCCTTTTGCATAATTGAACGTCTTTAATATTTTTGGGATAAAAAGTGAGATTATTACAATACCAGAAACACCATTTTGCTTTTTTAGTTTTATCTTAAATAGGCTTTTCATTTTTGTTTGAAATACTACTGCCCTAAAGTATTGCGAGGACTTTAATTTTCAAAATTTGTTGAAAAAATAAAACATTTATAGGAAATAGACAAGTAATTACAGAATATTAATTGGACTTTGGTGTGTCACACACATGACCAAAAATACAAATAGTTTTTAATTCCTAAAAGCACTGTCTCAGTAATGTTTTCATATTTCATGTCAAAGCCAGTTTAAATAATGTACCTTCCAACTCTACAATAATGGGCTTAGTCTTTCCTCTTTCAACATTAAGTTATTGATGTTGCTATTTAACTGTCCCACCATGTGACTGGCACTCACCATTTTAGTATTTGAAAGGACATAAATTTCTGGTCCTTATTGAAGAAGGTAACAGTGTTAACTTTTATTATCATTTTCAAAAATGGATATATCAGTTTAAACAAGAAAACAACAATTAATTTTAATAATCGCTGAATTAAATTGATTTCCATGTGTCTTTTGAATGTTTGGGGGTGAAGTTGCCAATTTGCCAAGGCCTTGCACTTTTCAACACAGGAAATCTCTGCATACTAGTAGTAGATTGCTCTTGCAAGTTACTACTGAGGCATTGTTAATGAAAGTGTTTTGAAATAGATTTGAGAATATTGAATACACAAGATTTTATTAAAACTTCAATTTTTGGTGCACATTAACAATGGTCATCAATTTTGTATTATAAGTCAACGGAGGTGTCACCCCAGTAACCACCAATGTCACACGTGACGTACTTAGTGATATAAATGTTGTTAATTACAATTAAAGTTTGCTGTTATTTATATTACCAACATTGTTGTAATGCGCAAATCCAATGTCTTTCTGAAATATAAGAATGTGAGTACTTAAATATTCACAGAATTTTACAGTTGAAGTTTGGATTCTAAAAACCCAAGTTGTCTGAGGTCACAAACGTGACCGAGCTTTATTTGCCCCTCATGACAAAATAAATCAATCTGGTGAAAGTGGAAACGTTATTTTGGTTAGGATTGGTCTCAAGGTTATTCATTATACATAAAGTAATAACAGATTGGTCATATTGGCAAAACAGCATTTGGTTGAAAATCAAAATTTCCCATTTTTCGGTCACAAACGTGACCGAAGAATGGCCCTAAGCATATTTCAACTGTTTAAAAAAGTATAGTTCAATCTATGAGAATTGTAGTTCAATAGTAAAAAGGCAAAATAAATGTCTTCATGGTCACAATGGGGGTAAAATTTTAAATCAGTTGGATTGTTTTAAAATGGTGTCAAATCATTTTTCTAGTTGTACATAATAACATACATAGTAAATATATTGTCCATTTGGTATTGCAAAATATGGCCGGGCTGTATTGGTCCTATGGGCGGTTATTCAAGCCAAAGGCCAGAAAGTCACATATTGAACTTTCAAACACAGCTTCAGTGTACATTTTGATTGTGATGCCCTGAACAATTTGAGACCAGTTTTAACAAAATCAGACCATTTTGTAAATGTTACCCCATAATGACCTTGGACTATTTGCATCCCATTATACAAAAACTGTAAGTCTGTACCTTTTTTGAAGCTTAGCAATAGCTGAGTAAAGTGGTATATATTTGAACACTTTTAATTTTTGCCCCTCTACAAACTTTGCCCCTCTTCTACAATTTACATTGTAGAGATTTCCTTAGCTATACCATGTTATTGCTGATATCAAATACTGCCAAAAGTGCACTGGCTGTGATACTTAGATTATGTTAAGAGTTAGTCTTATATATAAGAAAATTGCCTAAGGATTAGCACAGTCCATTTATCATTACATATATACAGTAGAATTAGCCATAACTAGGGGGAATTTCACCACTGAGTTGCTGCAATTAATCTTTTTCTTTTTTAGAATTAAATACATTCATTTGATGGCCCATTTCCGCATGTGCGCTCAAATACGAGACCAAACCAAGGCATTCAAACGTGGATTCCTGTCTATTGTCAATCATGAATGGTTGTCATGGTTTTCTGGCCCGCAGCTTCAAAGACTCATTTCTGGAGATAACACAGAACTGGACCTAGCAGATTTAAGGTAGCATTCTAAAGTGACACATGTACATGAATCAGTCGTGGAGTTCACAGCTGTTTGACCCCATGAAAATTGTCTATTTTTAGAACAATTTTAAGCAGCATGGCAACATAATATGATTCCAAGATTTATCTAAATATTTCTTTAAAATAAGAAATGTTTTATTATAAAACTATAAATTTATGTATCTTGACTATTTCAAAAACAGGAGTTTGTATGTTATGATAATGTAAAAAGAAAGTGTGGTTTTTATTATCCCCCTGGCTTGAAAAGCAGAGGGGGATATTGTGAGCCTGAGGGCGCGCATGTCCGTATGTATGTGTGTTCCAGTTTGGTTAGCTTTTCTAACCAAGGTTAGGTTTTCGATTTTCAGGTCTCCTTCGAAAAGTTGAAGTCCGATTGAAACCAGACTTGGGGTTAAGATGCAATAGGTGTTCCCTCATATGAGCATGATGTCAAAGGTCATGGACCAAGGTCAGAGGTCATCTGAGGTCATGTTCCATACTGCCAACTTGCCAGGGGGATGACGCAAGTTTACTTGCAGTATTTTTAGTGTTTGTCTTGTAAAATGTTTGATATAATCATTATGACACAATATGACACAATTGTGCTGCAGTGTCATTAAATTCTAATACCTTGCCTCACAATTTATAATTATCAATGATGTATAAGGTGTACATGTATATTGTTTAGCATTAAAATAATTCCAAAAGGATAATGTAATGGTAAATTATAGCATAACATGGCATTTTAACACATTGTAGGAAACACACACAGTATTACGGTGGATTTCACAATTCTCACAGAGTGATCAACTGGTTGTTTGATGTGTTATCAAATGATTTCACCCCTCAAGAGAGAGCGCTTTTCCTTAAGGTAGGTAACACAATCTCATCAATCATCCAATGTTTTCAACAGTTTCAAATTGTAACAAACATTATAGACTCCAGATGCATGTTTAAAGGATGTTCATAAAGAACCTCACTTTCATTAATTAGATTTATTTGAAGTTTTTTCATTTGTTATTATTTTGCAATAAGCACTTTCCAAAATTTTCCAAATGCAAACTTTATTCTGAATACTGAGATTAACAGGATGAACAAAATTCAATTATATTGAAGTTAAATAATGCAAAGACCTATAAAAAGAACTAATTTCACCTGGTGTATCTTGCTTGCTCTTAGCTATAGTGCTTTAAGTTATCACCATGTGTAATTAAGCTATTCAGGAACTTTAAAAAGGCCTACATTTTCTAATTTTTTTAAGTTGATTAATTTAATGAGTCTTGATTATTTGGAAAGGGAAACAATACCCCCTTTTAATGCTTGCATAACTTTTTGACCTTATGCAAATTGTTTAAGGACAGTGTTAACCCCGAGTTTCTGAGTATCTGTTTTGGCTTGTAACTTTCAAATATTTGACTATAGTAGAAAAAGTATACATTTCTAGAAAGTCAAATTGGATGAGCTGATGGATCCGATTTTGGCATCAGATTAGTGTAAATCTTGCCGTGTTTTGAGAAAAATACTTTTAAAAAAAAAGATTTTGCCCCAGAATATTTGGACAATGTAACAAAAACTATTTGAACTATCATGATTTCTTATATTATTTTTAATAAGACAAAATTGTCTTGGAACCGTTTTCTCATTTAAAAAAAATATGCTAATTTTCTTTCAGTTTGTGACTAGCTGTTCCAAACCACCTCTACTTGGTTTTGCACATCTAGAGCCACCGTTTCAATTAGATGTGTTGAAGTCAGTGATGACCAGGTACCTTTTCAGTTATTTTTAGCCTACTGTGATAGTGTTTTTAATGAGTCTGAGCTATGGCTATAAAAAGATTAACTTGCTAGACTAGCTGAGAGATTGAGTTCAAGGTAAAAGGATATATGGGAGCAATTAGAGAGACACAGACTGTTTTTCTGAACTACATTAACTAGTTATTCCAAAGGATTTTGACCATGGTAGAAAATGTCACAGGTAGGTTATAACTATAATCAGATTTAGGCTTCCAAGTATTATCTATTGTTATTGTCAAAATTTTGATTAGAATATTATTTTCTCAATTTTATTTGAGAAAAGATTTCTCACAGGAAAAGTACTTTGTTTATGATAAAAAGAGAGCAGGAGATTCCCTAGTGTTGTTTGTGCAAGGTGCACCTGTTAGATTGCACAATAGAGAAAATGGGGAATTCCCTAAGATGTAAACTTAGAAACTGAGTCAACTTGTTTATGCTTTGAGATCAAAACATGTTGAAAATAGGTAATTCCCCATGAAGTTATATATGTGAAGTGGTGTAATTCAGATGATGTAATTTATGTGGATTCCAATTGGTCAGAGTGGCAAGAGGTTAGATTTGCCAGCAACCACCAGTAACAAGTAGCTAGAAGTTATAGCTAGTTCTAATCTGCAATGAGTAGCAGACCTGTAAAGTACCATAGTGCCAGGATTTATAATTCCATGTGAGCCGAAGTCGCTGTAATTATCCTACTGTCGTCTTTGAAGCCAAAAGTGCTGGGAATCAAAATAGGATTCCAAATTGTGGACAGATAGAAATCGTGGTGATTATCTTGAACTGATATACTGTGGAATATTAGTGTCGTCGAGGGACTTATTTAACCTTGTCGTCCTGAACTGCTGGACAAAAGTTATCTTCAGGACTGAGAAGATTCCCATGGAATATTACCTGAGGATTTTTAAGTGTGACTTTGCATGCTGTCATTTTGGGAGTCTTTGCTGTGAGGACATATCATCGTTGAACTGCAACGCTACTTTGGGTTGGAGACTTAAATGAATTTTGAGTAAGATTAGAATTGCTAAGTGTAACTTTGAATTGTATAGATAATTGTTTTTTGGACATACCAAATTCTTGAACCTAACCGATTAAAAATCATTAAATCTGTTATATTATAAAATTCAGATCACTTGTGCACAAGGCTCATTTATTGGTGTTTTAAAGGTATTTCTGACCTTTGACGTCTACGAGACGTCATAACAGAATTGGGGGCTCGTCGTCGGGAATTGAATTGAGATATATTTGAGCCTTCTTGTTCAAAATTTACACACCTAAAAAGTGTTATTGTAAACATTGTGCACATTTTGGCATACAGAATTTTGTGTGTATTACATGTACTACTTGTAGTTTGGTTCAAGTTAAAATTGTGTGGTAGTGTACAGTCACAATGGAGTTTAATCCAGAAGAGTTCATTGGGCAAATAACTTGGGAGAAGTTTGATGAGCTAAAAAAGCCTGAGTTAATGAAACTAGCCAAGCATTTAGGACTTGAGGCAAAACATGCCGTGAGAAAACAGGTTATAAAAAACAACCTGATTAAAACCTTAGTCCAGGAAGATGTTTGGGATGAATCCTATTTGGAAAGGATTCAAACTGTTCAGGAACAAGGTGAAAGTGATGAATTCAAGTTAAAAGAACTTGAAATTCAAAAGGAATTAGAAATAGAGTTGAAAAAGTTGGAAATGGAACAGAAAGAAAA
>JAMKCH010019397.1:0-22228 GCA_023653785.1 Ophioderma brevispina | reverse complement strand
CTATATTGGCAACATTTTTTTTTGACTTCCAACACTATTTTTTTATTTTTAACTACAACTGCAGTCTGTACTTTTCAGCAAATGGAATGAATGGACCAGAACAGGAAATGGAATGAAATGGAATGGACCAGAACTGGTCATTTTCTTCTTGAAAAAAATTCTGATTTCACATTATTCCTCTATGAACATTATTTTAAGAGACAATTAGATACAAAGAGGCTTCTGTATTTGACAGTGGCTGGCAATTTGATTTAATGAAAATATAGCAAGTAAACTTGCTTCATGCCCCTGGCAAGATGAAAGTCTGGAACATGACCTCAGATGACCTCTGACCTTGGTCCGTGACCATTGACATCCTCCACATACGAAGGAACTTCTATTGCACCTTAACCCCAAGTCTGATATAAAATTGGATCGATTAAGCCCAAATTAATTGGTCGAGCTATGAGTTGCAAAAATATTGGGCGAGACGCAGTCGAGCCCAATATTTTAAAACTCATAGCGAGACCAATTAATATTGGGCGTAAATCATCCAATTTTATCATTATCATGTTTTGGATCCGATATTTTCACACACTTGGACTCCTCAAAACATGATAATGGTTTAAATCGGACTTCAACTTTTCAAAGAAGACCTGAAAAACAAAAACCTAACCAAACTGGAACACACATACATACGGACATGCGCGCAATCGCCAAATCCCCCTACTGCTTTTCAAGCAGGGGGATAAAAATGTAATCCATCACCTAACAAGGTCACAAATGACACAACTACTAATAGCCAGAGAAGGCAATATTTACCGAGAATAAAAGCAAGCCAGATTACTCATACACTACATCATGAACTGTTTTTTCCTATAGCCTATAAAAGAATAAAACATTACAAATCTCTAATGGATAATTTCACCCTCAGTGAAAATCATACTGGCCCTTTATTTCCGCAAATAGTAGGCACATCACCACGTTACTAAGTTTAACCCCCTATTTACGAAAATGGACTATTCCACATGGCGAGTTCGGACAACGAAAACAAAACACTAAATTTCTTGAATCAACTTGCCTCACAATTCATCCAAAATTCCACCTTTTTCCTTCACAAAAAACAAAACAAGCCTTTTGGCCCTGGAGAAGACTTCAACACATAACATATCAAATTTATAGCTCCAAACACCGCTCCCTCTATCCAAAACCGTTAACAGAAGTTCAAATTCCACTCACAATGCAAAAGGCAGTACCTACCCCCAATATATACGTGCACACTTCTGCCGACACATTTTTTATACGTGCACACTTCTGCCGACACATTTTTTGACCCTCAAAAGAAGACCAATTCCAATATACAGACTAACGTCTGATAATTATGATAATCACTTCTATTAAAAAATCATAGTATCAGAAACTCTTCTTTCCAATACAAACAAAAAATGACAGCTTGGTTTTAGCCATATGTAAGGCCAACAAAAAAAACAAGTTTGTCTCAGAAGAAATGTGAAAAATTGCAATGCGAAATGCGTTTTTTTTTTCGTTTTTTTTTAGAAAAATGCTAATGCGAAATGCGTTTTTTGTTTGTTTTTTTTTTTAATGCATTTTTGGCCCACTTTTTTCAATTTTCATTTTTTTTCTGAAATTTTTTTAGAAAAAAAATTTAAAGTGAGTAAAACCTAAAAAAAAAAATTATGCAGTCAAAAACCAATTTTAAACATAATGCGCGCTATCTTCTGAGACAAACTTGTTTTTTTCTTGGCCTAACATAAACATCACAAATGTTTGCACATATTTCCTGTACCAACAACAGAGGTTAACAATTTGATAATGCAGATATCGTTTCACATGACAATATCTTTGCAGCTGTTGTTATTGGCTTTATATTTAGCTCACTGCACAGCAATGCAAATCAACTTGACATTCTGCCTACCAAACCGCCCATGCGTAATTATCAAAGTATTTTGCCTGTCTGTTTACCTTCTGTCCATTGTGTGAAATTTGGATGGCATGCATAGGTGAATTTCAATTCAGAACATTTCTAAGATTTCCTCAGAAGTGACAAATATTTGATTGGCAGTATGTCTGAGGAAATCCATGTCACCGTGTAAGTCTACTGCATAGATCTTTTTTAAACAGCACTTCCGATATTTATTTCTTCCACAAATCCAGCGAAGTCCCACTTACTACTCACCCCGAGGGGGAAAAGGTCTACTCTACTGACTTTGGATTTGATCATGCCACTCCTCCATTAATTGCACATGTATTCATGTGGTCATAGACAAGTTGGTCCCTGGAAAGCTATAGCCCCAGTGAACTGCAATTGTCTTTTTTGTTTTGCCATCACTGCCAGTTTGATTGTTTCTAGCTATAAATTATGTACATGTGTATTACATATTACCACAATATTGATATGACAACTTATGCATATAAATTATGCCACTCTGTCCCAAACACATAATTTTTCATTGCATAAATAAACTACAAGTCAAGGGACAACCTGATGAATATCCAAACACTTCTCTCCCTAGATTTATAACAAGTATGCCCCAACTACAAACTTTGGGACTTAGTAGACTTAAAGCAAACCCTTTGCCAATTAAATTAACTTGAATATTATGCAGTTGCACTATTCACATCTTGGTGAGTGTTTTAGTCAATTTTTTCAAAAAAAATATTGGGATGCGATTTTGAAGTAGGGTCATTAAATCTGTGCAATTATTTTGTCTTTTCCTTCAAAATTAGGTTAGGCAGGTCATGCCGATAGAACACCATTATTTTTTCATGCCTAAGCTTGCAATACAAGCATCATTCCATGATGAATTCATCAAGTGTGTAATTAAAACTTGGATGATAGGCCTAATACACACCAATGGAAAAGAGCGAGTGCACTGGTCCAACAAATCCCTGCTTCCTAAGTACCTCTCTCCAGTGCACAGAATTGAGAGTCACCATTCACCACTGTCCACTTTTACTAAAATTACACCATGTGCCTCCACAGGTCCATAGCTGGCAAGTTATACAGAGGCCAACAAATAGGGGAGGAAAGCATAGAACCATCACATTACTGGTGGATGAATGATATAATTTATATAAAAATACTTGTAATGTTAAAAAAAAAACCTTGCAACCTACCTCGTAAGTTTCATATTCTGCGACATCAACATTGTCAAAGTTAAGGACGCCATGCGGGGTGACTGCTTGTCCCCGGCTTTTAAGCAGTCTAATAGAGTCAGGCTATATGTACATGCACAAAAGAGGCCTCTCTATCGCGGCGCCCAAAGAAACCACACACCAAAAACCATTATAACCTATTCTTGTACCACCCTAATTACGGGGGGACGTACAAAATGGTCTTGCCATTGACAAACCTGTGGCTTTATGCGCTCTCTAGCCTTTTACAGGCTTGATTATTTGTTCAATTTGTGTGAGTCCGCCCCTCCTTGGACCGCTCTAAGTAGAGTCGTAATCAAAGCCTTTTTCGCAAATGCATTACCTTTTCTTTGTTACTCATTGTATTTTCGGATATCTTCCGAACTATAGCTCTCCGTTGTTGGTCCAGATGATGTCATCGTTCGCTAAATAGTTCCTAAGACGAGTTTTTGGAACGGTCATACCCATTCAATTATTGGTTTTTTTTGTAACCGATTCAAAAAAAAGCGATTACAGCCAGGATCCTGATACAGCTATTTATAGCTGGGATGTAAATGCAACACTGTTGTCTGTCAACGCCGGAAAAATCATGGTGGATTTATTGTCACTGTGTAGGATTATGGCAGGGGATCATGCCGGCGGTGTAGGATTATTCAAGCAAGCCATACGGCCCTGTCGAGAGTATTGAGCTACGGCTACGGTGTACGATGTGATTACGTTTACTATAATGTGAAATACGGTAATTGTAGTGAACAATGTTGTATTGTTACACTTAGTTTCATTGCCCTTCAGCAATCCATGGTTCGGCCGACAAGTTTGCCTTAATTGTGCAGTATGTTTAGGTGCTTGTCAAAAACTCATCATGCCATGCCAAGTTCCCGAAGTAAGTTCTTGTCTAGACTATGAGTGCGTGTCCCCTAAATTCTCGGCGTGATTTTGTGAACCTAACTTCATTTCTCATCTGCTTGAATTTTGGGATTTTCACCCACACGTCACATTTGCGGGGCATGATGATACGCGGGTCAGGATTCATCACTTTAATTTAATGTTCAAAATCACTTGTTTGTCTGTGATTCGTAAAATTTTACTGGTCACTAGCGTACGAAATTGATAAAATGACACGTATGCCCCAGTCTAGTCTCATATTGAGTGTGTTTGTGCAGGAAGGTGGGAATAACTTTATTACTGGTACTTTAATTTACTCAGAGCTGGCTACAACTAGCCCATCAGCCATCTCATACCGTAAGGAATCACCCGGGATTCACTCGCTGGCACTCGCAGCTCAGCTTCGTCGAGTGTTTTGTTTGAATACGTATGCTAATTAGCCGTGCAAAAATCGCTATGGTAATTTTGACGGGCGACGTCATCGATATTGACAAGTTCTGAAACGTTGTCATCGATGAAATGGGCGGTGCTTACGATGACAAGAACTTTGGATTGACACATTATGCTTGCACACGGAAATACCAATTTGCGCACAGACGCCTCGCTCCGCTCGGCTCACGCATTCGGCGTTCTACACGCGCCTCTGCTCGCTCGCGGTTGGCGAGCTCCTTTGACAAAGACTAGGAGCCTCTCTTGGATCCGTCATATCTTTGCCCCTGGCTGACCTAGAGCGAGGAAAATTTGCAGCTGAGAGAATTTTGAAATTCAAGCTCTTTTAAATATCTTCTTTTTGAACCTAGATCGACAAATGTCAGGTTTTTTCAAATTGATTTGTGAAAAATTACACCCTTGTTTGTGCTAGCTCCGAGGCCCCGCAGAATCGGTGGTTCACGGCGGTTCACGGTATGTCGCTGTATCATACAACCAAGACGCTTTCTCATCCATTTTTTAAATATAAGGTAAATATGAATGAATACGCACTAACTGACACCAAAAGACAAACACTAGGACAAAAGAACCGCACAAAACTACACAAATACGCTCAAATTCTAGGTTGTATAGGGAACTATAGCGGGTTGGCACATTCCGCAGCGGAGGGATTTTGTTCTGTGCCTCCTGTAAAATGCAGCACTAAAATTGCCATTATTTTTTTATATTTTGCAAGCAATAACCCCTCAAAGTTTTTTACACATCAACTTGATGGTTTCTCCAATGAACTTTTACAATGAGGTTCAGTGGCATGAAAAAATATATCCTGTGAAAAGATTTTCAAAGTAACAACAAAATCACATGAAGAATCTTCACAAAATGGACCAGATCATGTTACTAAAAAGGGGAAGATATCTCTCCCAAATTCCCTAATTGAACAACCATGAGTTCTGGGCTATCTTCAATTGTCACACAAGGAGCCTGCAAATCAAGTTATTAATGGTGGATTTTATATTTTTTTTCAAAACATTTGATTTTATCGGTGGCCCAGCATCCCTTAACAGCATGATTACCGTCAATGTGAAAGCGGTAATGTGAGTCTCCAAAAAACTAGGCTAGGCAGTAAAATGGAGGGCATCCAAGACACTTATCTACAAAATGAAAAAACCACCAACTCATCGTAATGTGCTACAAAGATGGGCTGCTGCTAAGACTTTCTTTTTAACGTGCTTGGCCCCAAATCCACATTTTTTGCAGCCAAATAAATGTTCACAAAAGTTACTTTTATCTTCATCATAAACATGGACATGCGTGCAAAAAACCTTTAACCCAATGCAATGTGTGTTAAACAAACTACCATGTGTAATTTGGTTATGTAAGGATCCACTACCGGCGCTCCTGCGCCCCTCCGCAGAACATTCGATAGTGGAGTATCTGCTCGAGCGCAGAAAATCCTTCGGCGATTGTCTGCCCCCGAGCTCATGAAACATGTCCGTCACTATATAGTGAGGGAAAAAAATCCTGCTCTCTCCGAGTAGCGGCAGAAATTCACGTAAGGAGGGATGGCGAGTATCTGCGCTCGAGCGCAGGACACACCTCCGTCACTATAGAGTGAGGAAAAAATCCTGCCTCCTCGAGCCAGCAGAAATCCGTAGGCGTAGTGTCCTGCGCTCCGGAGCGCAGGAAACACGTCCGTCCCTATATAGTGAGGGAAAAATCCTGCGCTCGAGCCAGATCAACTGTAATGCGAGTTGTCGCGCTCGAGCGCACGTACACACGTCCTTCACTATTAGTGAGGACAAAATCCTTGCGCTCGAGCGCAGAAAATCCGTAGGGTGGAAATCTGCGCTCAAGCACGTAAAACTAAGGTTGTCATCTAGTACTGCGAGAAGTACTCCGCTGTGGATCTTCTGCCCTCGCTCCGCTGGTGGATCACCTGCACTCGCTCCGCTGGAGGATCAACTGCGCTCGCTCTGCGGTGGATCTTATGCGCTCGCTCCGCTTGTGGATCACTGCGCTTGTTCGCTAGCGCAGCTCTGCGCTCCTTCTACTGGCGGGGCTCTGCGGGGTCCAAAATATCAAATACTTAAATTCTTGTGTTTTCAATGTAAATAGTTTGGTGTTAAAATAAACAATTTTATTTTCAATTTAAAATCATTATGAGGATGTGCATTTAACTCCCTCATAACCCCATCTCCCGGCGCTTTCTCGCTCGCTCCGCTGGTGGTGGATTTTCCATGTGCTCGCTCCGCTGGGGTGGACTGTTCTGCGCTCGCTCCGCGGGTGGATCTTCTGCGCTCGCTCCGTGGCGGATCTTCTGCGCTCGCTCCGCTGGCGGATCTTCTGCATGCGCTCGCACTGCTGGTGGATCTTCTGCACTCAGTCGCTCCGCTGGTGGATCCCCTGCGCTCGCTCCGCTGTTGATCTTCTGCGCTCGCTCGGCTTAGGATCAACTGCGTCTTTCCGCGGGTGGAGCTTCTGCGCTCGTTCTACTTGCGGGGGCATCTTCTGCCATGGTCAAATAATCAGACCAAATACTTAAATTCTTGTGTTTTCAATGTAAATGTTTTGGTTTAATAAACAAATTTTTTATTTTTCAATGTAAAACCATAATGAGAGAGATGTTTGCATTTAGAACTCCCTCATAACCCAAACGCTCCGCTGTCGAGTTTTCTGCGCTCGATCCACTGGCGGATGTTCTGCGCTCTCTCCGCTGGTGATTTCTGTTCTGCGCTCGCTCCGCTGGTGGATGTTCTGCGCTCGCTGCGCTGGTGGATCTTATGTGCTCTCTCCGCTGGTGGATCTTCTTCGCTCGCTCCGCTGGCGTGGCTTCTGCGCTCCCTTCCGCGTCCGTGGTCGGATTTGCTTAATTCTCTATTTACCAATTATTTATATCTTTCTTTGTTTGTTTCATCAATAAGCATTTGTTTCAATAATGCCATTACTAGGAATAAAGTTTTACGTGTTTTTTACAAGTTTATAGAGATCCGAAACTGACTCTGTTTTCATACTCAAAGCCATATCATTCGTTTTTCATGTTTGTTACGAAATTAACAACCAATTAATATTGACACACCGTATTCATAGAACTTTATCATGTGGTAATGTAAATAAATTTGTTTTATATTAAAACCACCTATTTTCATTGTAAAAATAAGAGAGATTTGGCCTTAGACAACTCATAACCCAAGCCGCTCCGCTGGGCGATCCTCTGCGCTCGCAGGTCCGCTGTGGCTTGTACTGGCGCTCCGCCGCCGCTGTGTAGTTTTCCTGCGCCTGCTCTGCTGGTCCAAATTTAAAAATACTTAAATTCAATTCGTTTTTCAATGTAAATATTTTTGTTGTAGTAAACAATTATCTTTCAGTGTATACACAGCTAAAACAGTGATATAGAAATTAAACAACCCTTCTAAAACATTTTTTGCAAACCCTGTTTCCTTAACATTTGAAATGTGTTTAATATCTAAACACATTGCTACACCTGTTTAAGCATTTGACTTAGGTGTTTAGGATTCGACTCCACGTGGTTAAGAGATTTACATGTTTAATACCTAACACAAATTTCTGCCACGTTTCTAAACATGTTTTATGTAGTGTAATGAGAGCTATGAGCTGCGCCTCGAACTTCTATGGGCAGTGTGTTTGCAAATCCCCCCCCTAGTCCCCGAAAAGAATAAATATAAACAAGAATGAGAATATACAATTTCCTTCATTTCCCTTCTTTCCCTTCCTACCTCCTTCTTTCCTATCCTGTTTTTTGTTTCTGCAATCTCTTCTATCATGTCATGTAAGAGTTATTTTAACTTAAAGCAACTCATAAACAATAAAAAAACTATGTATAACCTATTTCTAGTTTCATACATTGTACTGTTAGTTTGATAACATACTGAAATAACAACATGGGATAGTAATATACTATCTGTGGTAAAAGCATTGCTGCCACTTTATTGTTTGGTGTAACAGGAAAGATGCAAACATTTTAATTTGCCCCGGTATCGGAAGTCCCCCGTCTGTGCGTTTCTATACTCTCCAGATATTCAAAAGCCAATCAGAAAGGCACCAAACGTCGGCACGGTCTTTACTACCACAAGGCTGTATAGTTAGTGAGGCACTTTTTCAACGTGTTGGTGGTCGCAACCAGTGTGGAAAATGAACGTTGTGGCATGCAACGAATTGTCTTGCTATTTGCGTGTTTTGGTCGGAAGCTAGTCAATTATGAAGATGGTGTTTATTATAAGTATCGATTGGGAATATTTACTCTTTTTAATAATGTTGGAACCTCATCTATAATTTAATTTGTTTCCCTATTGACCAAATAAAGAGGTTGTGAATAATATAATTTCTAACAAATGAACAAAGTGGAGGCTCGCCAAACACCCAATTTTCCGTCACATGAAAACACGTAATTGAAATGTATGAGACCAGCATACCATATTCGACGCCTGTTGGTTGGCCACATCCTGTAATTTTGAACACATTTTTTTTTTGCTCAACCCCTCCAAAGTAGAACTTGCACACACAAACGTACACACACAAAACACCTCGACTCAACGTCAATCATCGTCATGATCACCATTATGTTGAAAAATTTGCCATTATTTAAAAAAAAAATGCATATGTTTTACAAATAACACGTGTAGTTTTGGAAAATATAGGGAAAAGCTTCGTTTCTTGTAGCCTACTAAAACTTGTGATTAAGTTTTACCAGCGGAGCGGTGGGGGTTATTTATGAGTTGTGTTTCTAAAGCAACAGCCTCTAATTATTTTGCATTGAAACCAAACTGTTTTCTGAAAACCACACTATTTACATTCAAACAAATTTAATGTTTTTTCCTTTTTTGATTTTTTGACCAAGCAGATGCTCCACCAAGAGAGCGAGCGCAGAAGATCCGTCAGCGGATTGAGCGCACGATCGAGCCAGAACGAGAGCATTGGATCCACCAGCGGAGACGAGCGCAAGAAGATCCCGCTAGCGGGCCGAGCGCAGAAGCTTCACCAGTGGATTTTCTGCGCTTTAACTCAGTACTTATTGTTATTATACTATACAAAGTTTCCGTCTTGAGCGCAAATAGTCCACCAATGGATTTTCTGCGCTCGGCGCAGAAACTCCGCCAGCGGAACGAGCGTCATAACGATCCAACCAGCGGAGTCAGCTAAAAAGCTCCGCCAGTGGACTTTCTGCTCGAGCGCAGAATTATAGATTTTTATTATAGGCCTACTATAAACGTTTGTCCCTTCCGTGCTCCCGAGCGCAAACACTCCGCCGACGGATTCTCTGCGCTCTACGCAGAATATTTTTCCCTTCGCTATTAGTGACGGAGGTTTTTCGTGCTCTCGTCGAGCGCAGATACTCCCCACCTGACGGATTTTCTTCTGCGCTCGATCACGGATTTTTCCCTCAGCTATATTATATATAGTGACTGAGGTGTTTCCTGCGCTCGAGTGCAAAGACTCCACCGACGGATTCTCTGCGCTGCTATTTCCCATTCCCTCTCATATCGTGACGGAGGTGCTTCCTGCGCTTGAGCGCAGAAAATCCACGGACGGATTCTCGCGCTACGAGCGACCCAGGATTTTTTCCCTCATATATAGTGACGGAGGTTTTTCCTGAACGCGTTCGAGTGCAAACACTCCGCCGACGGATTCTCTGCGCTCTACGCAGAATATTTTTCCCTTCGCTATTAGTGACGGAGGTTTTTCGTGCTCTCGTCGAGCGCAGATACTCCCCACCTGACGGATTTTCTTCTGCGCTCGATCACGGATTTTTCCCTCAGCTATATTATATATAGTGACTGAGGTGTTTCCTGCGCTCGAGTGCAAAGACTCCACCGACGGATTCTCTGCGCTGCTATTTCCCATTCCCTCTCATATAGTGACGGAGGGGTTTCCTGCGCTCGAGCGCAGAAAATCCCTCGGCGGAGCGTCTGCGCCCGAGCGCAGGCATTTTTTCCCTCACTATAGTAGTGCGGAGGTGGTTTCCTGCGCTCATCGCAGACACTACTCGCGACGGAGTCTGTGCGCTTGAGCGCAGGATTTTTTTTCTGTTCCCTCACTATATAGTGACGGAGGTGTTTCCTGCGCTCCGAGCGCAGAGACTCCCCGACGGATTCTCTGCTCTGCGCTCGAGCGCAGTATGTTTTTTCCTCACTAGATAGTGACGGAGGTGGTTTCCTGTCTCCTGCGCTCGAGCGCAAAACTCCGCCGAGGGATTTTCTGCGCTCGAGCAGATGATTTTTCCCTCCTATATTATGCCGAGGGTTTTCGCTGCGCTCGGGCGTCAGAGACTCCACCGACTGATTCTCTGCTCTCTGCGCTCGAGCGCAGTACTCCACTACCGGATTGTTCTGCGGAGGGGCGCAGAAGCTCCCCAGATTGATCACTACTACAATGGTAATGTTGTCCCTGACCATCTATAAGAAAAAATATCATACTGGCCCAAGCTAGTTGATCACTTTCCTCCGCATAACATGAAGTCAAAACATTAGACAAGACCAAAATCAAAACTATGAGGGAAAAAACTTGTGGAAAAAATAGCAGAATATGCTCAAGTTCTATTTGGCAGCAATCAGCTTCAAATGGTGAATTGCGACGCATCAGTAAAAAAATAAAATGCCAGCAAACTTAAAGATTGTTCTTCAGTTGCCTCGACTAACAATATTCAGAGTCGCACAGTAACGGAGGTGGCTGCATACAATGACGGAAGGAAGAGGAAAGGAAGGAATCTCTCTGGAACAGACAGGAATGAATACAGCAATCCAATAAATAATCAATTTTGTGCAATCAATATGAATGTGATCACACATTGTTAAAGGAATTGTGAGGGAAACTGATCCATAGCTAAGCAATGATGCTACCTAAACGTAGTTAACAATTAAAAGGTACCTCACCCAATTACAACATCTATTTCATAGGAAGGGCCATTACCAACATAGTTTCAATTCCAAAATTTAATTTTAATCTGACATACCATTTTAATGTGAGCAGTAATCATGTGCATTACAATAGCCCATAGTACTGTATAAACTATTTCCCATTTATGCTAAACAAATCATATGTTAGCCTGTAACATCATAATGGGAAAGTCAGTCATTCAAAATATTTTGCAGATGAGATAAAATATACAACCTTGGTTTCTAATGGTACCAAAATATCAGGTATGATGGTGTGAAAGGTGAGGTCGAGGCTGAGGATCGGACAGTGCCTCTTGAAAAAGCCATCAAAGATCAAAGATAGCAGCCATCCTATGAGGTAAATCTATTTTCCCTTTCCTTGTAACAAATAGCCTACATAATTACCATACCATTCGAAAACAAGCACTGTTGTTCATGAACTGTGAAAAAAAAAAAAACAAAAAATTAAAACAAAGAAATTTCAAACATTCAAAACAAAAAGCTTACTGAGATTTCTGGGGGAAATCCCTTCCTTCTACAATTCATTAAACAGGTGCACCAGAGGAACTCAAATGCAGGAATATAATTCCAAGCACACATGGCATGGATCTTGCCTAGTACATCTGAAACAAAAACAAAACATTCTGTAAAGAAAATATTTTCATGACATGATATTTTTGCCAGATTTGTTTTACAAAGAAGAAAAATACCCTAAAGTTACTACAAATTTTACACTAAATGCAATAGAAATAAAAATATTTGCATACATTCAATTTCTGCAAATTACCCTCACTGGAGAAATTCACCAAAATAATTATTTCAAGCATGTCAAGCTGTCCTGCTTCACTTTATCCAGATTCAGGAAGTACACTGACTGCTCTTGCCAGAGCAAAGCATCCCCTGTGGAAACACCACAACAGATTACTCAACTTTCAAGTCTATACCTTGTTCAATATAAATTGGGATATGACCCCATTCTGTTGGCACTTATATTGCAGATATGTTGTCAAGCGAGGGGTTCTAAATTGTTGTAGAAAACTCTGTAAAACTACTATAAAAGCTTAGAAATATAATAGGGCCTATGTTTTCTTCAAGATGGCATCAGGACCTTTGTGTCTTCTAGTGTTAACTCCATGTACTTTATCAAAGTCAAGGTCCATCTTACTGTGAACAGACTATAGAACTAGTAGAGGTGTTTCATTCCCATTGATATATAATACCTCTGTTGTGCAACAGAGGGGAATTTATTTCAAAGACATCCTACTGTTGGCTGGATCTTACTGGAAAATTATTTTTGAAAGCCAAATAAAACACCAGCAAACAGAATTCAAATGTTGCTCCTTTACGATAGTAGAAGCCTGGCAAAAAGAATGTTATTTTATTACTTTCTTAATTTATTTTCATCCCTCCCACCCATAAATTCCTTATTTTAATAAACAGATCAGAGGATGTATTGTATCCATCCCAAAATGCACCAGTTTTGGGAAATTTCACCTCAATAAGGTCATGTGATCCCACAAAAATGAAACCCTGACTTTTACACTCATTTTAGCTCACAAAATGCTAGTGCTAGTTAGATCATTTATGTTAAAATACTTGGGCAAAATAATTTGCCACTGACCCACTCAATATGTTTTGAACCACTATCATACACAAAGTGGTTCTTCTGCCCAAAAAGTCAGTTTGTCCCAAAGATGGTCTTTTAAAAACCTAATAATACCGGTTGGCTGAAAGTACAATGTGCTGTACCATACAGTTGGGGTTCAGGTTATGTCTCTCTGGAAATTGAAATCAGATATTAAATCTAGTAGATTTTTCCTCTTCCAATTTTACGAGCAACTTTTAATAAGCAATATTTTACAATAAGTGAGAAACAAACATAATTCATCCAAACAACTTTTTTTTCTGAAAAAGAAATCCCAACAATTGGAATTCCAGCAAAAACTGGAAACTGAATTAGCCTTTCCTGCTGTTTAACAATGTAGTCAAGGACATAATCCACCATCTATCAAACGCACACTATTCCGACGACCTGTACCGACTTGCAGCGATACTCATAGATTGGGAAAATAGAAGGTTAAAAATAATGGGAATTCAAGCGTGTGTAATTGTGTTGCTATAGCTGTGTGCTCAATGGGGTCAGATCAGACTATAGCAGTAAACAATTCTCTATACATACAGTGAAAGTGAATACTCAGTGTGTGGGTTGAGGATTCTAATTTTTACTTTCTGGGGCAAGAACAAGAGGATTACACAGCAAAATGAACAAAAAATACAGTATTCTAGTTAATTCATGAAAGAGGTAGCCTACATTTATATCCCTACTGCCATAGACATAAGCTTTGACCCAATTAATATTATACCAATTTTGATCAATTTTATCCAGTTTTGACACAGATGTCCTGAGGCTAATTAAAATAATATATTAACTGAGTATTCTTAGCACCTCAAATTTGCTATAACTGTGTCAAACGCTTAAAAAAATTAACCATGCAAAAATTTCCACTTAGCCTACATACAATAGCAGTGTGAAGACATTTTTGTGTGCTGACTGTGCAGCCAGACATTACTGGAATTTCCAACAGGTGTCATTGCATGCCTTGGAAAGATACAGAGGATTCTTGAACAGAAAGACTTATTTATCAGGGGAAAACAATTTCAATTGTGCCTTTCTACTAAGTGCAACCGTCAATTAAGGAGGTTTTGACAGTATTTCTACCTGCTTGATTTCAGGAATTCCAGAATCAGTGTCTAAAAATGATGAGCAAGTTAATTACATGTGTCAAAATAAAAAAAAATGTCTGCAAAATAAATCATAGGCAATTAGTAAAATGTATGTGAAACAAAGAAATATACCATTATTTCAAATGGAAACATTCATTACCAAACCTGCAAAGGCACAATATTGGGGGATTTTTTTATGCAAGAATAATAAAAACCCAAGTGAATGAACAAAATCATGCCTGAATATATTTTAACCACTGGAGAATTAAAAATATGGAAGAAAATGTGTCAAATGTTGAGGGACATGATATGATGCCAAATATTACCATTTATACCCTGTTCAGTGTGAGGTGAAACACAACCCCATTCTTTTGCCACTTATATTCTACACATTTTGCCAGACAAGATGTTCCAAGTTGTGCAAAACTACACTATATCTACTGTGGTATATTTACTCTAGGGTTGTATTATGACCTTGATCTTCTGTAGTGTTATCTCAATGTACTTCATCAAAGGTTATGTTTCATCCTATAATGAACACACTTTAGGACACTATGGCAATTTAGAGCAAGTCTCAATTCTCATACATAGTGAAGTTCAGTAATTCAAGAGTTAACATCCCCTGCTTTTTGAGAATGATTTATGAAACTCAGACAACCCAAGGTCAGTTCAAAACATGAAAATATTGTTCATATAAAAACTTGTATAATGCAAGTCCATTTATTATACTACTTTAAGAAATTAAAAGTTCTCAAATGTATAATTAAATTGCCATTATTTCCCTCTGGTATTTGGTCTTTAATGAGGTATTTTGTCAATGTGGTGCTTTTCTGAGAATCTTAGTAAATCTGGGTGCAAGATACTAAAAACATTTATCACTCATAGAACCTTTGGAATGTGAACTTTTTCAGCATGCAAGCAAGTTCTCTACAACCCAGTGTTTTCTCTCTCTCTCCCCCTCCCTCTCTCTCCCCTCCCTCCCACCCTCTCTCCCCCTCTCCCTCCCTCCCTCCCTTTCTCTCTCTCTCTCTCTCGTTCTCTCTCGCTGGCTCTCTCTCTCCTTCTCAACCTCTCTTGTCTCTACCCCATCAAGTATCTGCCTCTTACTGCCATTTACCCAAAGCTAAAAACTTAAAACCCTCATAGGCCCTACCCTCAGGTGGTTCAAATTAGGCCTACTCTCATTTGGCATCAACTTGTTAATCAGCACAAGCTTGATTGTTCTAGTGGATACACAGAGCAATTTCAACACAATGCGCATTCAACACTCAATGAAATGATTCCTCAAATATATTTGCCCTGTGCTCTGCTGTATGTAAAGAACATTTAACACGAAGCGGTTCTCGAACCACAATTCTCGCATGCTTCCTGCGCTTAATGTAATACAAAAACAGCACACCAGAGTGCACAGTGGCGAGTCAGGGTGTCCCCAAAAAATGTTGTGGCAACCAGATAAATCCCATTTTCTTAACTAGTTTTCTTCCCATTGGGGGGGGCTATATCATTTGACACCACCCTAGGGGTCACAACATTTTCCATTGTGTAAGATATTCATTGGCAAGTTGACACCCCCCCACGAGCATAGTCAGATGTTTTAGGAATAGCACCCCTGGTTTTGCATTTATAGTATTTTTTACTTCCTGCTCTTTCATTTGACAAAACCACCCAGGGTTCACAACCATTTTCCATTGTGGAGATATTCTTCTTGCAAAGTTGAAACCCCCACACGAGCCATAAGTCAGATGTTTAGGAGTAGCACCCCTGGTTTTGCAATTATAGTATTCTTTACTCCTGCTCTTTCATTTGACCACCACCCTAGGGGTCAAAACCTTTTCCATTGTGGAGATATCCTCCATGAGAAGTCCTCAAACCAAGAGCATAAAACTAACGATGTTTAGGAGTAGCACCCCGGGTTTGAATTGTGATAGGTATTCTATACCTCTCACTTTTTCTTTCATTTGACCCCACACTAGGGAGTCACAACATTTTCCATTGTGGAAGATTTAATCTTGAAAAGTCCCCCACAGGAGCATAAGTAAGAGAGTTTAGGAGTAGCACCCCGGGTTTGCATTATAGTATTTCTTTCTTCTCCTCTCTTTCATTTTGATACCACCATAGAGGTCACAAAATCTACGTTTGGAGATATTAATCTTGCAATGTCACCAACATAATCATAACCAAGAGATGGTGTAGGAGTAGCACCCCGGGTTTGCAGGTATTATATTCTTTAGATCCTGCTCTTTCATTTGACACCACCCCCGGGCCAAACATTTTCATTTTAGATATATTAATCATGAAAAGTCATGCAAATCCTTAACATTCACTCTAAATTTAGTAAAAATATGAACATTTATTCAATTTGGCAACACTATTTTTGAAAAAATCATGTGACACATTTTAAATTGAGCCGCCTACGGGCAAGCGCTGCCCAAGATCCCCACTTGGGTGTTCGTTCTACCCGTGTTCGTCCTCGATGAGTTGTTAATAAAAGACACCGGCACAGCCATTGGTTAGCGCCAAACAAAGTGGTGTGGGTCTTAGAATACCAACAATTCCCCAAAATATCGCATCGGCAGAATTTCACAGTTCTTTCCAATGAACTCTTTTATACGTAAGATGCAGTCACCAAACCATCTCACGCAGGAGATTGAATGATGGTTACACCAGTTTCAAAAATGAGCGAATCAAAACTTGATTTAGGTAAAGATCACTATTTCGAACGTAATGGCAAGCCACAGCATATATTGGACAGAGGGATTTTCCGGACTATGTGGGGATACAGATAGTATTTCACGCTATTTCAATCGCATTTGCTGTGTTTTAACAACTCGAAATTTTAAATGCATTGAATAAATAAATATACCCACAGAGTTCATGAGCCATTTTAGAGAAAAACCACATCTTGTTATTACCTCAAAATTAATACAAGGTACTTAAACGGACATAACCATGAGGTCATTGCAAGAGCATTTTGCTGACTCTACTCAGCAAAGTGCTGTAAATGTTTACCTGTCACAGCCAGAGGCCTAGTGGAAGTCAAATAATGTTAAGGCCTACACGTATTTACAGCGGTAGTCATTCGCCGGTTATGTTTTTACCGGAGTTGTTGGATTTTGTTGGTTTGAAGTGTATGGTTTTGTCTCTTGGGCACTCCTCTATACAGTAAAGTAAAAATCTGACTGCTGCTGCTGTGCAATCACGAAGTGTCATGAGTTGTATTGGGGATGGCAGGGCCCTATCATATAGTACTATTATTTGATTAGGCTTTTTAAAGCGGAAGTGAAAGCGCAAGTACTAGTGAATTTAGAAGTCTTAACGGAATAAAGTCCACATTCACTAGTGCTTGCGCTTTCACGGTTTACACTAAGCATTTGATTATACTTGTCGTCCCTAGGCTTTTGGGCAGCTATTGCTACATGCGATCGCGCACGCAGACTTTTGTACACTCGCGATTAAAACTGCAGGTTTTGCCATTTCCACCTTTCAGCCGCGTGAAAAGCTATGGCGTCACTCCTTAGTTCAGCCGGATGAAGTATTTTACCCCAAATCGGGAGGCCTCATAATAGTGCGGAAAACCGCAGTGTATATATTTTGCATAGTGTACATGGATTCTGTACAAATGCTCAAGTATCGTTGTTTGAACGCGAACGCTCAAACATAACCGAATAATTTCCACTCGTATTTGTGTAATCGACAAAGTATAGTGTAGCGTAGCAAGGCAGGCTAGTTGAAGATTTACCCGGGCAAGCCTAGCCATGACTATATAGGCCTAGCCTAGCTACTAAAATTATCTTGTTGTTAACACAGGATTGACTATGGGTATTGAATGCACGGAAGTTTACACTATTGAGGTAAACCGAACTCAACCTTGCAATATATATATCGATTGTCATGTCACTGGTCACACTACGAGGATGATCGTTGTGGCCCAATAATTTCAAAAGGGTCATTTCGTTGAATATGCACAGCTTCGTAAACCCACAGGGCCTATAGACAGAAGAAACGTGTCTCAAGTGTCCAAATGTCGTGTGAGCCTTCTACTTCAACTTGAGATCGTGCAAGATCATGAATGGTGCTTTTTCTATGTATGGCCGAGGCCTAGCCCTCGGTCACCTTCATAAATATCTAAAAAAAAAAAGGTTATTTAAAAATTCAGTGATTCTGATGATGGAAGGTTAATTTTGATTTGTATCTTGAGCAATGTCAGTTTATGGACAAAAAAATAGAGATCATCTGCAGTGTAAACCAAACTGAGCTAGGACCTGCCTAGGCCAGCCTAGCCTAGCCTAGGGCCTAGGCACGTAGGCCAGCAGTTAGCCAGCAGATCCGTAATAGTACTAAAAAGTTGGCTGAGATTAATGATTAACACCTAAAATGCTGGCCGCTTTGAGTTAAAAACTCAAACTTCAAAGGGCCATACAAATTAAATCATGAACCAATGGCGAATTCTCATTTATAAATCAATGCATTTAGCAGAAATGCCAAGAAAACACCCATTCAAGATTAGCACGATTCGTCATGCATCGTTGTGTCTTTCACATAGGTGGATAGGCCACTTGCATTCAAAAGAGGGAGGAGTAGCTATGACTATGACCGGTTATGCTGGTAGAATATGCCATGGTGAAAAACAAGTTGTACAACACAAGTAGTAAACCACCCGTGAAGAAGATGAATCGGGCTAACATTAGATGAGCAGACCCGACGCATGATTCCCATCATGGTATCTGAAAAAAAATATGAAAATGGGAACCATATAATCCTGACAATCTGCCAACAATCAATTGAATGAAATTCCCATAGCCAGAAGGTGTTTTGTTGTGCTAGCTGCCTGCTATGAGCAGAACGAACGCTTTGCACTGCGTTAAGAGTGCAAGGTTTTCGAATTTACAGCCATCAGATTTCGACTGAAATTTTGACATTCTCTGAGTTTCCAAACACAAATTTAGCTTAATCTAGCGACCGTTGGTGTCTTTACCTACCACGTGATGCAAAAATCGGTGATCGGCCATTGCAAACTGGTCCAAACTCGAGCCGTAGTGAGTGAGTGATGATGATGATGATCATGTGCTCCGACGGGCCGACCATTCACTTTTCGGTGAGGTAGTTTTGCCGGTTAGAAGTCGAAACACAGCCTCCGCCCCCTCCTTGATGACAAATAGTTGGTCTACAGGGCCTTTTGGAACGTAAAGAGATCAGTCTATTTGAAACCAGTGGAAAAGAACGTGCTGTTTTACTGTTAGCCTTGATTTGCTGTTTTACGAAAATGTGAGAGCTGCTGCTTGGATGAATGTCGAAAGTACATCTCGGTAATTCTTCCCACACAAATTTGCAAAATAACATCGCAGCTAGCAGTCTAGCTTTTATTTAGTCATTGCCTAAGGGTCCGACGTGGTGAAATGCAAAATTTTGGTATTTCCCTTTTCCCAATGAAAGTAAACAGGCTGGCAACCCAAAGACTGACCGAAGTAGAAAAACCATTTCAATGAAAACATGGGCAATGATATAGCTATGTTACTACCTTTGTGTGGTGTCCCCCCACCCCTTTTGATAAGTCTTTCTTTTTTTTTGTACACCTGTTTTGTACACCACAAAATAACACACCGCCCTAAACTGCCAAATAACACATTGCTACATAATTATTGCTAAGGTAAACAAACTCCTGAATCAAATTATTTTGAGGTGTAGTATTTAACACTGACCATTGACAACCGGAGAAAATGTGGTTGAAATTGACAAGCATTGATTAGTTGCCCATTTTAAAATAATCAAAGAATGCCCCCTTTAAGTGGCCCACATGCATTTTGACCACAATTATTATCACACAAAAAGATGTTACCATATAGCAGTCTCATGTTGGATGCGAAAGAATTTTGCATATACAATGTACATTATGCATTACAGCAATTAACGCATATTTAATTAGATCCCAATTGCTCAACATGCCCCTTTAATGATCACTTGACTTTGACCGCAATTGTAGATTCAACACAAGACCCTGTACGGATAAGAGAAGTCTCATTGTAGCGAAGGAATTTTGCATATCCAATGTACATTTCAGTGATATACAGCAATATTATTGAATATTAATTAGATCAATTGTAATCAAAAAAATGCAACTTTCATCGGCCCACATGCACTTTGACCCAATTATGATTCACCCAAAAGTGCAGGCTAGTATTCTTCATGCAGCGAAGGAATTTTGCCTATCTCATGTACGGGTCAGAGGACAGAAATAACGTTTAATATAGCTCAATTTGCATACTAAGCCGCTTGTATCACGCACGCTCAAATTGGAAAAAGATGCGCACCATGATAGGCTTTCATGCAGTGAAGATATTTTCCGTATCACTGTACCGTTCAAAATTATAGCAATTTACTTTTTTGGCATATTAATTAGGCTCATTTGGCATACTAATTTGCCCGCCGAAATACGCCCAGAATCTAATCAGTTCGAGAACTCTCCAGCCCGCTCCTTCCACCCAATTAAATCAATACGCCTTAAAGGAAAACTCCAGAAAGAAACTTTGTACACAAGCCTTGCTGGAAACTTTTCGTTTAATTATGCATGAGATACTTAATTAAGCATATTTTACGCCCAAAATCTAATCATGTCGAGAACTCGTGGACCCGCTTCTGTTCCACCAAGGTTACAATCATCATAGCCTTACGGCACTCCAGATAAATCGTACACGAGCCCGTGAACACGGACGTCAGCCAGACGACAGCATGACAGACAGACAGACAGACAGACAGCCAGACAACGGACAGACAGACAACATACAGAAAGGATTTACTAAGTCTCTGCGAACAAAGTTCAGGCGAGACAAAAAAATATTGTTGCCCTTGCCCCCGCAATTCCTTCCTCGCTCTAAACATGATTTCCTCAAGTCAATCACATCATACAGCATAGTGCACATCTATTTCATTTAACGACTTAACTGGGTCACACACCCAACCTCCGCTCACCCATTCCAAATGGTGACATACATTGCTGAAACGGATACGCGCATTCGACTCTCCGATCTTTGAACATACCGCATTATGCAGCACAAGGGCACGGGGAATGATGACTGCTGTGATTAAATAAATAGATCGCAATTTGGAATAGATACAGAATGGGGTTAAGCTGGTGAGATCGATGGTGGATGCTGCAAATTCTGATTTCCTGTGGGGGGACGTTGTTGTGGGATGACTGTTTGATCAACTTGGCATTCCAGTGAATCTGTTTTCAAGTGGCATTATGTTCGCAATCAAGTCAAATGGAATCCAGTTAAATTATACTCTAATCCAGAGACAGATATGGGCAGGAAAAAATCGCTGAAGTAAACGTACTAGAATCACTTGAAACCTACAATCCAAAATCATGTGTCTTTAGGGGTAAAACATCTGAATAATAACTTCAAAATCCTGAGCATATCAACCCACGGAAGCTCCCCACCATTGTAAACATATTTCTTTTAAAGCCCAAATTTTTACAAATTTACCTGATCACACCAGAGTTGCTCTTGCTTCCATTTTTCTTCCTCCAAGTTAAACATCACTTTTTCCAACTAACACGCAGTGGTGATATTTGTAAAACAACCAACTTCTTTGATTTATCGAAAATGAGTTTAGTGTTACCCGTAAATGTGGTGTATCCCACATGTAACACTACTAGGATCACGTACCATTAAAAACTTAACGTATAGTCTAACCTATAGCTTTTTTATTTTTTTATGGCAGACTTTTGGGTGTTGACTTTTCCCCTGCATATTTTGGACTGATCTGAGCAACTACTGGCAGCACGTAAGTTTTTCCTTAAAATTGACAAAGTTTCCGCCCAAATCAAAGTTCCTAAAGGAGATCTTCCCAAACTCGCCCACTTATTTGCCAACTTACCTGATTCACTTCTCCCCCCGGTCTATCCACTTTTTCTTACAGTATTCTGATTGGCTCATTACTGATACTAGCCTAGGCGGTCCCGGGTTTCGCGATCACCTCAGTTTCGCGATCACCTGGTTTGAACGACCCTCGGTTTCCGGTTTGTTTGACTTGATGACCCCTGATACGTTGTTGTGACTTAAATTTCATTCCGGCATCAACAGTCCTACCCCGCCCCAAGTTTCGTCTGGATACACCAAAGTTTACTTGGCCTTTTATAATATAGATGAACAAATTTAATAAAA
>JAMKCH010019396.1:0-47662 GCA_023653785.1 Ophioderma brevispina | reverse complement strand
TATTTATGTATATGGCTATACTATGGGGCAAAATTATTAAAGCTTCCATTAAAAGAACACATGGCGAGAAACCCCGCTACTACTGAGACTACCGGCTCCACTTCCTCCACCTAGTGACCAGTGTGGCAGTCATGCACTAGTTGGATCATTTCGTAATGTATAAAATGGATGAAATAGAATATACTCACCAAAATTGTGAAGTTATTCTATTTTATACATGTATACTTACGAATGATCCAACTAGTAACCCTCATCCAGGCCCTTCCCCGCAAGTGGAGCCTTGGGGAAGGTACAAAAATGAGCAAAGGATTCTGGTCGCCAGTGACGTCATATGGTTGGGCGTACCGATGCTAGCGTGGGACCGCTACTAGGCGTGGGCGCACCGAAATTTTTAATGTGGCAGTAGGGGTGTCTGATGGCTTTTTTGAGCACAAAAAATGCACTAGTTGGATCATTCGTAAGTATACATGTATAACATAGAATAACTTCACAATTTTGGTGAGTATATTTTCAGAGAAAATTAGGTGAAAAATTTTGCTCCATCTACACTCAATGGGAATTTCATTGACATTGACTTTCTATGGCAGTGGGTGGTACCCTTATACGAAGTATATGGGTACCTATTGGGACTAGAGTCTATGATAGGATGGTAGTAGTTCAACTCTAGTTCAGCGCTTGATCGAGAAACTCTATCCGTCAACTGCGCCAGTTGGAAAGAATTTAGTATTGTGCCACCACCCTATGAATTCGGCAGCCTCAACAGAATAAACTGCATCATGTTGAAGGATATAGCTTGACAAGTCATAGCAAGCAAGCAATGCTTAAGCAAGCATTAACCGGTCATGTTTTGGTTTAACCAAGCATAGAGGAATCGACGATATACATTCTGGATACGCTCCTCTTCGCAACCGATATGCTTGCGCATCTCTCGGTGATGCGTGAGGCGTAAAGCAAAATTACGCGTTTGCAAAAACAGTGCAAACCAAAATACAACTTCACACTTTTTGTGCCACATTTGTTGGAATAACGAAAAAAGTAAGTCCGTGACCCCCATTTTTTATTTTATTTTTGTGACCCATGTGGTTGGGACCCTGACATAATTAAAAATTAGAAAAACTCCCAGAGGCGTTTTCTTGCTGTGATCGATTTTAGCATCATTTTATCACATTTCCCATAGAACTGTGTACAAATTTTCGCGAAAAATGTGTTTTTTATAACGTAAATATCTCGAAAACGAAGTCTGTGACCCCCTATTTTTATTACAGATTTTGAATCAGCACCAATGAAAATACCCTGTATCAAATTTTAAAGAAAATTCCAGGAAGAATACTATCATGCAGGATCCACCTTAAGGCATAATTTATCTGTTCATGTTTTTGTCTCACTATGCGCCGAGGGCAAAAAAGAGTATCACCCTGTAACATTTGGTGTCCACAAAATCATGTTACGCGTGAAACCTAAAAAAATGATGGTAAAAACCACACCAAGTGAAATATTGGTGTACTTAAATTTAATTTTTAAAGAATTACTAAAACAGAAAGGAATTTAAGTCCAACTAACATCAAATTTCCAGAAATATAATAATTTTACACCCAATCACTCTGTAAAACAATTACTTTGGTGTCTACAAAAATGTTACTAAGTGAAACTTTGGAGTTAAATTTTTACAATGTGTATGGCCTCATTCTGCAACAAACTCTATCTATTCCATTCATGGTGGAATTATGTGCATTGAAAAGAGGTTTTGATTTTGCTTTAAATTAAGGAAATATATAGTTCAATGAAATTTTGGTGTCCAGATGGACACCGTTACACGTGAAACCTGTATTTTAGTCGCAAATAGCATGATAATGTGGCATAGGTGATATTTTTTTTCATTCAAGAAAACTAGGTATGATCAAGTTGTTTCATTGTAACAAAACAGAAGTATACAAAATATTTACAAAATATCAACAATTTTGTGAAATTTGGGCTTTGGTATCCATTTAAACTTGTTGACCTGTCAGGTCAGGTTTTCTTTGAGACCTGCTACTGGTATCCTGGTAACCAGTACTACCTGTCTCAGGGCCGAGTCGCCGGCGGCTAAACCGACTCCCCCATCGGATTTGTAAGGAATCTGATGAGGAGGGTAGCTGGCTACCCTGGTAGAATGAAAAAGAAGATCTACCTACAAGGGCGTCAGCTCTGGAGAGCTAATGGCGGCCATCCAGCACATGCTGCCTTGCATGTTGGGCAAAGTTGCCCAAAGGCTAGGCCCACCGCCGATAACTGTGGATTGACGTCAGGAAGGGCATCTGGTCAATTATCTTTTGCTCCAATAAATCCTCACACAGCAGTATTGCTGAGTGTGAGGTGAATCCGGCCACTCTCGTTTACGGGGACAAAACCGGATTTAAAACTTTGATCTAACTAACTAACTAACGCGTGAAACCCCATTATACATTAACACATCTTTAATTACTTTGTTTCCCAAAAAATAACATTTAGACATTGCAATGTCAGTAAAATCGCCATTTAATATCATTGTCTGAACAAAGGCAACTTTTTATTGGTTATAAATAAGTTACTGAGCATATCTGTGTGTTTTCACATGTAACTGGACACGAAAGATTGGTGTTCAGTTACACGTGAAATATTGTAACATATTGCCCATTTAAGGTATCTAATACTAATGTCGCCCTATTTTATGGCATAACTTGACAAAAGAAGTGGCATAGTATTAATAGAGCCTATTCTTTTTCATGTGAGATAAAATTCCTGTTGAATAAACAATGATTTCATTATAAAAACTATTCTACCAAATGTGTATAAAATGCACAAAATGACATTTATACATTTTGATTATCTTTTAAAAGTGTCTACAATCTTGGTTCTAAATTAGCCCTCCTCCAGAAGTCTACATTCACAATACCACCTATTTAAGCAAGCGCTATGCAAGTGAAACCATATCAATTGTCATTGTCCCTTTGGTGCAGACTTAAAGATGAAGTTTGGTGTGCCATGTTACACGTGAAACCTTTTCTGCACTCCAGCAAGTCAACTTGTTGAATGCAGCATTAAAAGGTTGCAAGAATCCAACAAACGTTTTGTTTACCATTTTGGAAAGTCCACATATCAGCGTACTATGAAAATGATATATAAAATTCAATCATTCAGTTAACATTCACACTCCATAGTTCCCACGGCAATGCCTTACAATCTTCTGTATTTGCAGCAAGCCTCGATACCCAATCGTGCTATGAGTCTCTTTACGCATACCTATGACGCTGGATTAAACACATAATAAGAGCTAATAGGATATCAAAGAGTCCTTGCACTCCATGGTAGGCATAGCAAAATTGTCGGTTTTTACGGTTTTAAAAAAATGGCTCTACCGGTAGTAATTTTCGTATGTTTCAGGCCCACTTGAGGGAACTATCCTCGATCCAAAATAGAGGATTACTAATGACAAATTTCCCTGACTCTTGTTGCACGATTTTTAGGATATTCCTATCAAATTAAGGAATTTTCTGGCAAATGTGTTCCAACGATTTCCGCTAGTATTGATAATGCCTACCGCCACTTAATTTCAAACATTTCCCGCTTTTTTTCATTCACCGAAGCGGGATATTAAGGTAAAAGATCCATGTTAGGCCCCTCATTTACGGAGCAGCGTCGAGACAAAATAATATCTAAACCCGTCAAAAGTAAAGGCAAGTGTGTTTTTTCGCTCTCAACTGCAATAGAATATTATTATCGCGTGTAAGGGTTATTAAAATATCCGAGTATGTCCACTGCTGTCGCAGTGAATACCCCCCTTTGTTTATCATTTTATAATCGATATTTTATATTTAGAAATGTAATATATTAGTGTCTATCCAAACTTTCAAGGACCACTTGTAAATTCCAGACCTGGCTTTCAACAACATTTTCCAAGGTTGGCCTTAAGAAACGGTTCAACGTGGTGGAACAATCGTTAAGGAACAGCCACGCTGGACGTGGTATATGCATTATCGCAGCAATGTCCTTCATGTCGAAAATCAGCCAACAGAAACTTAATAATGACACCAGATAGGTTTCCTTCTCAGCGTAACACCAAATGTTATCAACCCTCCAAAATATAACAAATATACCAAACTACCAATTCTACACTTTGCCGTCGAAACCACAAAACCCACTTTTCATCCATCCTATAACGTAAACATTATGCATAGTCATTATAACTAAATGCCATAATGAAAAAAAGGCGAGCCCTTTCAACAAAGGACAATACCGACGATAAACCAAATTTGCTAAGTTACGGATTTGATATTTTTTGCAGTTCTAAAGTAAGGCAAAGTGGGTGGTCTCTCTAGTACTTATGTCTATATTCTTCTTTGAGACTTGTTTGCAAAATACCCCGAGTTATTAACATACTCAAGTTTGATCTCAAGTAAAACAACTCTTTTTGTGGTCATATCTCTATTATAGAGTCGGCAACCTTCATCCAGGGAAATTTGTTTACACACTAAATCTTACTCAAGTCAAATGGACTCTCGCCCTTGTGTTTGACCTCAGTCCCTGGTAAGCCCTGGTCGTATGGTATCATGATCACCATTTCATTTTCGCCTGAAGAACCCCACTAGAACCGGTTATAGGTGCACACATCAAACCAATAGCCATTCAGTAAAGAAAGAACAACAAGCGCACGGCATCAATGATGTCCAAAACTTGACAAAAAGATACAAAAGTTACCACCCAAACTGACCTACCTTCACTGAATTTAAAAAATCAAGCCAACACGAGATTCCCCATGTGGCTGACTCCCAATAGGCAGCTTTTTGTCGAAATGCAAATAAAACGCCCGACAAGTAGAGAAAATAAGAACATAAAACAACGCCGCGCGCGATAGCATAACCATCAATTCAATGAATTGATGGTACAAAGCAAAGATTGGTCCCACGTGCCAGGGTTTAGGTAAATTTATGCAATTGGATCGCCATTACAGAAAAATATAGTTTGTTCCATCATTCACCGGTATCTCAACAACAAAAACACAAACTGTTCGTCTAGAGCCATTAAGACCGCTTGTTCATGCATTGTGTATTGTTTGTTTGTATTGCTTCGGATCCAAGATGGCAGCCAACATGGCCGCCTCAAAGATCTACAAAGTATAAAAGTGCGAAATGCCTGTTCTATATTTTATCGTATAAGTCCTTAAAAATTAGAAATAAATTAAGGAATATGTCTTCGACCATTAGCAACTCATCTGCCTGTTTTGCTTAGTGATAATTTAACATTCAATATGGCGGCCATTTGGTCCGCCTTTCAAAATGTGTTAATAAAACGTTAAAATTACTTTATAATTGTCCCCAATTATGATGAAAATTGAATTAAAGTATTAAAAAGTATCAATTGGATGTATTGGATCACCGTCGACACAAATATTTAAAACCAACCCGTCAAAAGTGAGGCAAGCGTGTTTGTCGTCCCAACTCGCAATAGAATATAGTATCCAGTGAAGGTTTATTAAAAATATCCGAATTATGACAACCCCTGTCGCAAGTATTTATAGGATCGAATATTTATATGCTAGAAAAACCTAAATTTAAATTACCTTAAACTTTCAAGGACCACTTATATAAATTCCAGAACTGGTTTTCCAACAAGTTTCAAGTGCCTATTCAAGTGCCTTAAAACGGTCAACCCGTAAGTGTTACAAACATCGTTTAGAGGAACAACAACGCTGGGCATGGTGGTATACATTGTCGAAGCAATGTCCATTGTATCGAATACAGCCAACAAGAACTTATATAGACAACCAGATAAGGTTTATCAGCATACACCAAAATTGTTTCTTGGTTTCTCAAAGACCTCCCCAAAAATATAACCAATATAACATACACTAAAATTCTAACTTTGCCGTCGAAACCAACAACCAACAACCCAACTTTTCACCCATCCAGTACCATAAACACTAAATGCAATAGCATTATACAAAGCCATAATCGGAAAAAAGGCTTGCCTTCTGCAAGGACATACCACTCTACCAAAATGCTAAGGTAACGGACTTATTTTTTGCAGTTTTGCTTCACTAAGTAGGCAAATTAATACTTTTGCTGAAAATGCTTTGAGACTTGGTTTTTTTTTTGCAAAATACCCCGAGTTATAACATAAAGCAAGTCCTGATCTCAAGTAAAACAACTTCTTTGGTTGTTTATCCTCTAATATTAGTAGTGGCGACCTTCACTACCAGGGAATTTGTTTACTAAATCTACTCAAGTCAAATGAACTCGCATTTGTGTTTGACCTCAGTCCCTGGTAAGCCCTTGGTAGATATGTAACACGAATCACCATTTCATTTTTCATTGTTCCGCCCGAAGAACCCCACTAGAACCGGTATAGTGCACACATAACCAATAGCATTCAGCAAGAAGACTACAAGCACGGCATCAATTGATGTCCAAAACTTGACAAAAAAGGATACAAGTTACCCAGATCTGACTTTCCGTCACTAAATTCCAAAAATAAAACCTCCGGCGAAAGGCCCATTAGCTCTAGAACAATTTGCCGAATTTTCGGCAAAACGGACATAAACGGCTGACTATTTTTCGAATCAGAGCCGACTATTCACCACCCCGCTCTCCGATGGCAATAACCCATCACTTCAATGAATTGATGGATAAAAAAGTGTATGTTTAATCCTGTTGGAGTATGATAAAATGCCAACGTGGGTATTTGAAAATCAATCTATCGGCTTGGCCTATCGGGTTGATCAATTCATCAAATGATCAGCGATCAGTGGTTTCAAACAAGGTGATCGTCATTCCCTAGTAACTTAACTACGGCATTAAGAAATTGGCTGTTAACGGGGTCTTCATACTACAGTAGCGGGAGAGTAAAACCAAATTCAGTGTGGTGGCAAGAAAAGAAATCACAGCATAGCAGAATAGGGACGGAAAGCTCCACCAATCGAAAGGGTGGGAAACAACAAGTTCTATCAAGTAATTCTCTAGCAAATGCACAGATGGGAATACGCTGTGAGCAGGGGCTGATAAAATGAGAATATGAATCAGAAGCAGAAAAAAGAGACGCAACATTTCGTAGCAATCAAAAAAGGGTCGGCGACTTTCTCACATCACCACTGAAAAACCAATTCAACCCCAACATTTCTTTAAGTGATTGGGTCACGATAGATCCGTGTAGATTTGTTAGATTTCGTCTAATGACCTTTCATCGATGTACGTCATATCAAAATAAAAAAGGGGTCCACCGAAGCTAGTTTTTTTGAGAAAAATTCTATTTTTAAACAAAAAATTGTACACACCTCTAGGAAAATTCATTTTTTTCATGGACATTTTTATATTAAAAAAATCGGTTCAATACTTTTGTCCAAATTTTACTAAAGTTGCGCACGACAAAATATGTCGATTACTGAGAAAAAAGAGGTCACCGAACTACTTTTTCTGTTTATTTTCGAAAATAACGGCATTTTTAGTAGTCTAAAATGCCAACGTGATATTGAGGTGCGTAAAACGCCACACGTGTCATGCATGGCAAACGCGTAAGCTGACACGCGAACAAAAAACAGGCAAACAAAATGTGGCACTGATTAAAACGTATGAGCATTGTTTTTTTCCCTCCCTTTGTAATTTTTTATGTTGTTCTGAGTATGATGAGAATCTCAAAATACTATGGTACGAAAATGAAAAAAAGTTAATGGAAGGTGAGAAAGTGAAAGCAAGGGCGCTTCCAGATTTTTTGATTTTGAATGCATTTTAAGCGTGTACCAATACTCTGAACTAGTTATTAGCTGGACGACTATAGGCCTATAGGGGAAGGTGGGGTAATATGGACCGCGGGGCATTATGGACCCCTCATAACTTTTTAACTAGTGTATTGTTGGAGTGTCCTTTCTATTGCTACTTGAAAGACATCCTGTCAACAACTGTAATTAAGATACTAACGGAGGGAGTGTCCTGAAAAGCCAAGAAAATAATTTATTAAAATTTCAACACGTTTTCTTATTTTTCCAGTGCACATTTTTTGATTTTGTGTGGTCTTTTAAAATTTGTTTTGTCTTTTGTCTTGCACTCTAACTCGTTAAGGTTTAAATTGTACTTTAATCTAGGGGGTTAATCTCGAGCATTTTCTTGTTTAACCTCCTACCAGTATTTAGTATGGTCTATCAATTTGTACTTGAAGATAATGATGAATACATGAAAACTGAACCCCCCCCCCAAAAAAAATCCCTATTTTCTCTTACCTCTGTCTGGAGTTGTTTCACCATGGCAACATATAGTACTGGCATTACCCATGCATCAGTACATATCAAAATTCCTAGCTTACATCAATTCAAAACGGCTGGATTTGTGATGTGATCTGGGGTAATATGGAACCCTATATTCCCCATGTAAAAACTTTTATGGGACGGGGCAATAGGGACCATGTTATCAAAATTACCCGCCTCTATTGCAAATAACGGGGTGGTCCATATTGCCGACGAATGGGTAATATGGACCCTTTGTAAATAAAGTTTGAGAGCCTATATCTATTATTTGGATAGAGGTGAATGAATATCATTTGTCTGTACCTACCCATGAACCAGAGCTTCCCTTCGTAATGAAAAATGATTAAAGAATAAAATTCTTTGAAAGTACGATCTTGCTTACGGTCCATATTTACCCCACTTTACCCTACTTCTCAGCAATTTTCTAAAGAACTGTTTGTCAAAATTTATTCTTTTTACGAGTGACTCCATCACGCTGACTCGTTGACCTTCGCTGGCTGCCGGTGGGATACGCATTCAATTCAATTTCTGGTACTGTTTCAAACACTTCACATCACACTGAACACCAGCTATATTCTGACTTGCTTCGTCTGCACACCAGTTGTCCGATGTCTGCGTTCCTCCACCTCGTGGCAACGGCTTGTTGAAACTAAAACTCATAGAATATCTTTCGCTGACCAGTCTTTTTCTTGTGCCGGTCAGGGGTGTGGAAAATTCTTCCAGATGACATCAAAAATGCTGCAATCCATAACCTCATTCAGATACTTCTCAAATTCCATCTCTTCCAGATCGCTTAAATCCAGTATGACTTTTTCATTGTTTAACAATATACTGTTTGTGTTTCACAAGCGCTTAGAACAAATTTTTGATTTGGCGCTATAACATTTTTCATTGCTTGATTGATTGATTAGCAATATATTAATACAAGTTGTCCCATTGGGAACTTAAAAACACATTATGAGATTCGCTACGCATCTTTAATGCAAGTTGTCGGCCCCTATGCTGCAGATGGCGTCTGGCCACAAAAATTCTGTGGTTTTTTGACTTGAGAGAAAATCACAGCAAAAATTTAAAATAAGCCTTAGTATCAGTTGATTAGGTTATTTAAGATTTGCTCACTTCCTTCAGTGTTTTTAAAATGATTATGAAGTGCCGAGTAATTGAGTCAAATCAACCACGAAAAGATAAATCAACATTCTTTTTTATTTTACGGCCGTTTCCTGCCGTAAGTTACCTGAATTATCCTTCTTTTTAGTAAATTAGCATTTTCCTAAATGCATAATGTCTTATATGTACATGAAAGTGTACCTACAGATATTCCTGGATTTTCCTCGAGGCAAAAATAATAAGGATCGTCATTTAACTTTACTGCCGGAAATCGGTAAATGACAAATGATATTTCCTTCAACGAAAACTATATTAATCAACATGTTTATGCATTTAACACTCTCTAGAAGACCTAATTGGTGAAATGTTTTGGAAAACCAAATAACCTGTCATCTGAGATGTATTCAATTGAACCTTTCTGAGTCCTGAACTAAGAAATGATAAAGAAAACACTTTCCGATACGACATTGAAAAGGTGTTTTGAAACAATCATGATAGGTAGGAACTGCTTTATTTCGGAAAAAGCAGAATATTGTTACTTGATGGCCCATTATAAGTTAGTTACTTCGCATACCCCCGCAGCCGCGCGCAGTGGCTGTAAGCCTGCTATTAACTAACCCGGGGATCCGTCTGCTCATTCATTCCACGGTAGGTATTTAGCCTGCCTGACTATGTTTTCATTTGTAGACTTATGGACCCATCTTTTCACATTCATGCGGGACAATGGAATATGCAAAAAAAAAAAAAAAAAAAAAAAAAAATAATTATTAAGAACAATTTACCGAGGTTGAATTTTCAAAGGAATTTTATTATGGGAATAACAGCCAATTTTTGGAAAAATAAAGATTTGATGACGTCACGGCCATTGATTGGTTTATTATTTGCTTCGGGGGACCCATTCAGGTAAAAATGACGTACGTATCCCTACATTGGAAAAAGCAACCGATTATATCGTCATCGTACGTCCGGTTTTTGATCAGTAGTGAGAAAGGTAAATTTTGTACTGTTTCGACATAATACACGGTGTCTTGTGGAAAAAAAATAATAGCACTTTGGGGCAGAGTGGGTCATGTACAGACCTTGATTTAACAGAGTCGGATTTATATATATCGGTCGCCCCCGAAGAGCAAACTGATATCTTATACCTGACACGTGCCTGTACCTGACACTGACACCAAAACTATTCATTCTTCGTGCCGTTTATTAACTACATACGGCAAAGCAGCAAGCATTTCTGTAGTCTCTGTTGTCACAGCGTATCGATCACGATGTGAGACTATACAGGTGCGTACATGGAGGGTAGGAAACGATCGGTCGATTTTGGTGCATTGGTGGAATTCCAACGGTTAATTTGTTAAACTGCTACATTCATTTACTATGGCGTCTCGGTCCTAGTGACATTAAAAAATCAATCTCTTTAAAACCTTTGTTCAAAAGATCTTATAATATCATGATAAATTAAGAAACAATATGAAGTCACATCAATCATGCTTCTGTTTAAAGTGCTTGTTCCAATTTTATTTGTAATTGTGTTCTCTACTTGATATGAGAGCCCTGGCACTTGCACATACACCCCATCACGTACCGTGGGAAACAACTTGCGGTTTAAATGGTAGACGCAATAATGCATGTGTGCCAAGCCCTATTCAATACTGTGCTGAGATTGATGGTTAACCACTAAAACGGCGGTTTTTGTTTATATCTTGGGAATGAAATGGATTGAGGGCTCAAAATTTTAGGACGACAATGAGAAAATACGGCCTTTCATCTGAATATCAAACCGACACTACTTCTGGGTAACTCAGGGGGTCCCAACACGTCGGAACACGCCCTTTAATTACCTGTGCATAACTCAAAACTCCAGAAACCTCCCCTGCAAAAGTTAACTCTCTATCAAACATAATACCCTTGAACAAACGCGCCATGGCACAGAGCCATGCGCTCTGTATCCATGCGCACCGATCCACTCTAATATCAAAACACCCTATTCTAATGAATAATACACCCCAAAACCATTGCCACTCCTGGATGGCCTGTTTATGAGCAATATCATCTTTGACCAGTTTGTTTAATAATGCCATTAAAATTTGTCTGTGAACACATAGGCCTACTTCAATGTACATGTACTTTATTGGAAACATGGTAAAAGGGCCCCAAAAGCGTGCTGCTATCTTCGGAAGATTCGCACAGTGTACGCAAGGGGGGTTTTTACGCGCACAGACAGCTAGGAACGCCCAAGCAGGCTTCGAATTTAACCAGGTCACACATGCACAGGTTGCATGATAGCTTTCTATCTGTGATTGTAAAAAACTTTTGATCCTTGCCATGCCACTTGTTTGTATTGTAAATTAAATTTTGTGATTCATTATATAAAACTTATTTTGGCATTAGCTTTTTCATAGGAAGTCATTGAATGCTGAAATTAGCCTGTGCATGTAACGTTTATACTTGGCATGTAACAATTTTTGCAAGTTTACATGCAACCGGTGAATGTATTCGAAATTGGCAATTCGAAGCCTGAACACCATGAAAATAATGATAACAGTGCTGCTACGGTTGGGCAGTGCTGTCTGTTATGGGTTATTCGCATAAGGCTTGCATAGGTAACACAGGCACAGGAATTTTTTTTTTTTAAACGTATGGGAAAATTTCTTCATTAAAAGATTAATTGTGGTTGTTTTTTTTTTTTTTAAATGTTTAATATTTGTGACAAATGATTCATTAATTTTAAGTGACTAAACTTTTTATATCCAAACACGTCGATTAACAACTCATACGTGTGAGGAACGGAACAACAGTGAACTCTGCCATATCTAGTCATTTGAGTGTATTTTTTTGCACATCGGATTGTTCTGTATATATCAAGCAACTTACTATCGCATATTTACAAAATATCTACTTTTTCATGAATGATACTTTTCTTAAATACAGCATATTTTGTACCAGTTAAAACTCTTTCAGATATTAGCGTGTTTGTAAAGACGATTTTATCTCAGTCTACCTTTATAAATTCATAACAACATGAGCTGCACCAGAAAAAAACCTGATAGGCGGTGCCAATCCCCCGCCCCCCCGCCCCCGGACGAATTATGGGCAGATTGAAAATGATAACGATTTTTAAGCACTTGTAATAAGCAAACTACAAGAGCAATTGCATTCAAATTTGGCCAGTTTTACTTAAAACAATATTAGAAATTACATGGGTGTTATAAGGGGGCGCACCACTAATTCATCCACGTTTTATGTAATAACGCAAGTCGGCTAAAAAAGTGCAAGTCTTAGACAAGATTCTACTGGTCATTTCTTCATAACGGGAGCTACAAATCGCATGATGGACGATAGAAATTGATGTCAACATTGCATAACATGAGAAACAAAATCAGGTTTCATCGCAAACCCAAGATACGGCCGCGGATGTGCACGGGTCATTCCAAGATATGAGTGATGCGGGGTGGTAAATTCAGCTATTGCGTTTTTAATGTGAAAATAACGTGAAAAGTAGATGGTCAACACCATATTCAAGCAAAATTTCTAAAATCTTCAGAAAAAGCGCTTTATTTTGATACCAAACACAATGTCTCAAGTATTGCAGGGAGTTGTGTAGTGTAACCGGAACCCGTACAAAAATGCGTGTATTCCTATGGGAGAGTCATTAGTGGTGCGCTCCCTTATAAAAGACGCCTATGATCGGACGTGCTCGGTGGTAAATACTACTAAATACCTGCAAATATTTGATTTTTGAGAGGGTTGTGATTGGTATTTCGGGTAGAAAACTGTGCGTGAGTCTCAAATGAAACTTCAAGATTTAAATTTAGATTTGAGCAAGCAGAGGTTTAGTGCAAAATTTTTAAAATGTACATCAATGCTTGTATAAGACCTAAGCTATCAGTACGACAGTAGGCCTAGGCTAGACTAGATCTTGAGCCTAGTAATGTATGAGTTTACCGATCGCCCCTATTGTGATTTAATATAACCCGTTTTCTAATGTTTTCCTGTTATTGTGTTCTTACTGATGTACCCCATCAAATACATAAGTTTTGATAAAAAAGCTCCGGTAAAAAAAATCCAAAAATTCCAACGACAAAGTTGATTTCGGTGGTGGTGGTGGGGGGGGGGTGCACCACAGCAGTGCAGAATACCATAGGGCCTACAAGGTATATGTACTTACGTGTTAAAATAATATTGATGTCGGTCCGAGTTTCTTCTCCATATACATTATTATTGCACCAATAAATTAGAGGTGACACTTCAGAACTTTTTCCTAATATAAACCTTCTAAAAATGGTTCTAAGTATAAACTAAATGGGAACATTTTCGTTATGTGCATGCAACTCCATTTATGTTTCTACTAGCCCCTTGAAACCTGTAGTCTATTAAAGAACCTGGTCTGGCTTAGAAAGCATGGATCAAAACAGCAGATTCTGTTGTCGCGTTTAAATAAGGGTGTCTTTTTCGAGAGAAGTTTTTCTGCCTTTTTTAAGTCCGTACTACGAACGGACCGGGCCTGAACACCCGGTCCTTGTTTCTTGTCGGGAGAACCCAACCCTATCAGGCTTCGAATTACCATGTGCACAATGCACAGGTGCATGTACCCTTTCTCAGCTGTGCATGTAACTTTGATCCTGCATGCACATGATGTAAATTTAAATTTTGTGAATTATAAACTGCAATTTTAAGCTTATTTCATAGAAAGTCATTGAATCTGAATGATAAAATTTGAGCCATCTGTCATAGTCTGAACAACCAGAGTTTGATATGAATAAATGTTAGCAGTACACTAAGCCATATTTGAACATTAGCCTTGCATAGTAAGCTTTTACATTGTGCATGTAATTGTTGAATTACATGCACGGTGCATGTCATTTTCGAAACTTGCAATTCGAAGCCTGACGCCAAGTCACAATTTTGCAAGAATTCTTCTTGGGGACTGGTGCGCGCAGCTCAGCGTGACCCAATCACCTTAAGCACCAAACCTAAGAGGGTAAGAGGTTAGGGTGGTAAACCTGTGGCTCAAACTCACTAGGGAAGACATTAAAAGCAGTTCCAGTCACTCACTTAAGAGCCATTACCCAACAAATGACCAATCGCCAAGTGTCTAGGGGTTTCAAAAGCACCACACGCTCAATGATTGACAGTTGAGAAAATGACTCAGACATACAAATGGACTGTGCATAAATTTACCTTAGTTTGATCTTCTCCCAGTTTATATCCAGAATGAATTTTTAAAATTTCCAATGAGACCATCAACTATCAACCAGTAACCGTTCTCAACACTTAACTGCTAAATAATTCAATGTAAGTGTTATCCTTTCAACATATTTGGGTTGTTGAGACAAGAGTAAATTGAAATTCACACCATTTACACAAAAAGCTTGAGAAATCTACATTTTAAGCTAACCACAAATGACACAAATTTTATTTCCTGTTTTATGTTTTAAATAAGTACCCTTCAAATATTTTGTTACGATGAATCTTTTAAGTTAATTCCTATTAATACATTTTTATGCAATGATCCAACGGAACTGCCAGGGGTTAGGACATGCCCATCCTACAGCAATGATTCGAATCGGCATGAACCATTTTTGGCGCGACCCGAGTTCTGGTCTTTCAAAGACCTTAATGGAGGAAAAACGCCCATATTCAACCTGTTTTGATGTTCAGAGCTAAAAATTGATTTTGGAAATGAATAAAAGGAGAAAAAAATATAAAAAGTAAAAAAAAAGTGGGGGCACATTTTTGCTCATAACATCCAAATCAAACCATCCTTTGGTCCTGAGATTTCACAGGGTAATTATGAGAAAAACATTTTTCTTCAGATACTAAAGTATGTAAGAACAGTCGTGTTCTAATGACTCGTAAGGAAGGCTTGCTTACCTTCTCCGAGGTTGATGTAACAATTTGCATTGTCTTTAGGGCAGATGCAGAACCTTCCCATGAAAATATATTATACCACATAAATAAGTTCATTTCGATCACCCTGTATGACGCAACTCCCAAAGTGACGTCATACCCCCCACAATCCTCTTCCTCTTTTCGTATTACCCTCGACAAGATCAACATCCTGCAGGGGGCGGACGGGCCGTGAATCAACATCGAGAAGTAAGCAAGCTTCCTTACGAGTCCATTCGAACACCCACTTTCTTACATGACTCATACAGGCATCGCTTCCTTCAATCCGAGTTTGATGTACAAAATGGCATTAACATCGCCAGATTAGCACAGGAACTAGAGGCGGTGCAGGATGCAAATCGTCACATCAGGATTGCGTGACATCGAAATGATTCGACATTGCAAGCATTCGAAATCAAGACCTAAACGATAAGCGCAAAAATGATTAAGAACCTGGGCGACGTAGAGATTTGCACTTACCATTAATTGTCCTGAGAGGCCCGATCTGTGTAGGACAGCTTGGGCAAATCTAGCTCTTTCTGGGTTAACGTGTCGAAGGTATGTTGTGGTGAAAGTAGTTGAGGAGCGCCATGAAAACCGCCGCAGATTTCGGCAAGGGAGACGCCGCGCTGAAAGGGAAAAGACGCTCGCGATAGCTCTGGTGGAATGAGCAGCGAAAATTCGTGGATTGGAACAGCCGCGGCGTTTGTGATAATACTAACTATCCACCTAGCTAGCGTAGCTTGGCGTGGGCCCCGTGAGGGGCAAAGTAGTGATGAAGAGCGGGCTCGTGGTCCCCCTGATCGGGGTGCGTCCTTTAAACAGACCATTTTTAAGCGCGAATAGGACACCAGAATCTGTACTCACGAATAGAAGAAAACCCTGTGCGTATATTCGGGAGGAAGACGGGGGACGCTGAGAAGGCGTACATCGTTCTTGCAAGGAAACCGGACGAAAGACACAGCGTAGCACCGGCGTTGGAGAAATGGAAAGGCATCGCCTAAGGCTAGCGCATGATGGCTACGACTGGCGTCGTCCCGAAGCCATGAAGATAAGGAAAACCGTCTTCAATGTCAGGTGGCCAAAGTAGCGTCCTCATGGGCTCAAACGGGGCTCACGAAGATAGTAAAACACCTTGTGAGGTTCATGAGGGGGGGGTCGATCTTCCTTCTACGGGGGTCTGTCTAATAAAAATCCGTCGAGTAGAAGCTGAGGGCGGCAGGTTCTTTAATGCCTAGTTACATATCAACCATATGTGGATCGACTGAATAGCAGATTTGTAGTTTAGGACGGTGTTGGGCCTCCAGTACAGCATCAAATCGCTCCGACAAGAAGTCTGCACCGGCCTACAGGGAACAGTGGGATCGAGATCCCTCTGTCGGCACCATCGGTAGTAGACGCCCAGAGTCCCAGAGTAAGTTCTGAGCGGGCTGGCGTCTCCGAGCGGGCCAGTACCAGCTCTCGACGAACGGCCCTCCTCCTGGAGAACGACTCGGACAAGGCAAGCAGTAAACCTCAGGTGCGTCTATCTTCAGATTCGCATTGGTCCGACCATGTCCGGAAGAGGTCCGGACCCTGCGGTAACAGCCTTGGAAGACCTGCGAGAGGTCTACCATGGGCCGGAACCAGAGGTGTCGAGGCCAAAACGTGGGGGTGATCACGATTACCGATTCCTCCTCTGATATCCTGCGAAGAACGCGATGTATCAGAGGGGGGGAAAGGGAAAGCATACGCTGTCATCCCCCAACTGATAAGAGAGAGCGTCCACGGCGAATGCTTCGGTCTGGGGGTACCGAGAGCAGAACACAGGGAGCTGGTGATTCCGTTGTGACACGAAGAGATCTATCGACGGGGTATAGAACCTGTTGAAGATCATCTGGACGACCAGTGGGGCTAGGGACCAGTCTTCGGGCGCTGGCCAGTCGCCCCGAGATAGATCGTCCGCCAGGATGTTGGTAACAACTGGAATGTGCGTCCGCAACAAGGTATCCCGCGGCTGCTGCACATTCAGAGATTGAATGTGTGCAAAAGAGCGTGGGGACAATGGTGCCCCTGCCTGGTCACATAGGCCACTACAGTCGGTGTTGTCGGACTGAATCATGACCTTGCAGCCCACCAGCCTGGACTCGAAATCCTTGAGGGTGTAAACCACTGGTAGAGTTCGAGCAGGGGATGTGGAAAGGACGCTTGTTTCGGGCGACCCACTGACGAACACCGATCCTCCCTAGATGACCGCCCCATCCCACTCCGACGCGTCTGTCGATATAACTTGTCGTGGAGGAGAAGCTGGGACTGCACCCCAACCAACGAGGTGGGGGAGGAAGATCCACCACTCCAGCTCGCTCCGTGAGATGGCGGTCATCGGGAAAACCCTGTGTAATGGGGAGGTTGCGAATGGGTCGGTAATGCGCCAGGAGGTGCAACTGAAGGGCCATCATGTGAAGGCGACAGGTCTGGGACAGTCTACCAGAATGGCCATCAGCCCCAGCACCCTGAGCCAAGGCGAACGTGGTCGCATGCGGGGCTCGTGGGAGCACCATCGCACACGACACCATGTTCGTCGGCCACCCGCTCGGGTGAAGGGACAGCTAACCCATGGACCAGGTCTAGCTGTCCACCCAGAAAGATGGGGGCTGTGTCGGAAACGGAAATTGGACTTCTGGTATAATGAATTGACCAGAAGACCAGGCTCGTAACTGTTCGCATACGAGTGAACCTCGAGTTGACGCAGTGCATCGACCCGGACGGGCTGGTGTATACTAGCCAGTCGTCCAGATTGACCCCCGGTGCCGGAGGTACGCTGCTACGGCCTGCACCACCCGGGTGAAAACCCGTGGGGCGGTGGAAAGGCCGAAGGGGAGGCAGCGAAACCGGTACGCCTCTCCATTCACAGGGCTACAAGTGCACCCTTGCAAAAATATAGGGCTAAATATAGGGCGAAAAAAAAAAAAGAATATAGGGATAACAAGAAATTATAGGGAAAATATAGGAATTTGTATGTATTTTTACTTGGAATGTGGGCGCCTTTCCGTTGTATATCAGCAGCAATTTTCATTCATTACAAAGATATGTGCCAACAATTGAGCCATCTCTGACTGTATTGACTATATTACATGTAGATAATATTCCCATGTTGTGGGTAATTAAATAAATGAGGGGATGTGCTTTCTGACAGTGCACCTATCCCTATTTGAATTTGTTTTGAGGAATCCAGGTTTCTTGCAGAGTGTAATTATTTCAAGTATGACTCTATATAAGTCATGTCATTGAAGTATTGACCTTATTTTGACGTTGGACCCAATCACCATAGGTCGAAGAGGTGTTGTTTTGTGGAAAAAGATTGCAATAAGTTTTCTGAAAGTTTTAAATTATGGCAGTGGAAACCTCACACTTTACAGTGGAAAATTGTACATGTGCCTTCTTGCTATCTTCTGGCAACACAAAATTTTAGAAGTGATAATAGCATCTGCTATAACCCTCTACCTTATCAACACTTTTATGCAACAACTATGTCAATATCAGCACTTGAATCCATTGGTACACCAATGTATCATTACCAAGGAAGTTGCATTTGACATTTTTCTTCTCAAAACATGGTCAAAGGTCACATGGGTCATTAAAGGTCAATCTGTGTACATGCCAAATTAAGTCTTGCCCAGTGGTTCTTTTGAGCAGATTGGGTAGCAATTTATAGATTTTAATAAAATAGTGTCAAGGATAATGTAGGGGTCATTAAAGGTCAATACACTCTGTATAATCTTGAGCCAGTGGTTCGTTTGAGCATGACTGAACATAATACCTCATTTGTCAAGGAAATTGCCTTTGACATAGCAAATAGGGTCAAAGCTCACATCAGGATCATTAGAGGTCAATCTGTGTCCAACCTCTGAGTTTTGGGCTGGTTATTTTTTAGCAAGTGTGATGGACAATCATAGCCCCGTAACTTGTACCAGCAGAAATGACATTTAATAGTTTTAAACCACATTAGTCAAAGGTCACAACATGCATTGGGGTCTTTAGAGATCAAACTATGTACACAACTGTGAATCTTAGGCAGTGGATTCTTTCACAAAGTAGAAGTTTAAGCGTCCATGTGTTCGAGCGCACCAGACTTGACCGATAGTGTATATAGCAATCAGGGGAATAAGAGTGAACACCATACAATTTCACAGATGTGACCTTGACATTGCTTTGACCTCAAGAATCTGCATCTCTAACAAATGTTGTGTTAGCCATCTGGTCCTTTGTGCAAGAGTTGTCATTCCCTCAAAACTGTCCTCAAAAAATCTTGAAAGGGCCAAGACTTTTCCAGGGCTTTGTGCCCTTAAGCCCTCCCCCTAAAAAAAATCTTTAAAAAAAGATACATATTGTATCTTTTTTACAAAAAAGAAGGCAAATTCCTTAGGACCAAAATGGCCCTTATGTATGGGTACGGGTTCAATCCAGCGCACAGACCCTCAACCAAACCAAAACTGAGTAGCCCCCTTTCACATGGAAAGAAAAGCAAATTTACTTCAATTGTGTAGTCCGAGTTTACAACTCTGACTTCTTATCTAGGCATCTATTTGTAAAGAAATTAAATTGTCATATTTTTGGTAGTTGCTTCTTCCGTTTTTTGAATTTTTTGTTTTGCCCTAAAACAAAAGATTATGCCTCAACAAGTCATCAGAATTCCAGAAGCCTAAAAGTGACAAGACTGAAGCTGACTCTTTATACATGTACACATTTTGGAGATACCCCAATTTTGTAGTGCTGTTTAAAAGCTCCGTGTAAATGACATTTAACCTGAAAGGCATACTGACTGATCAATCTGGTAAAACCAGGCAAGACTTCAATCTTAATTTCTGTGGATAAAAAAAAATATAGGAAATATAGGGATTTGGGAAGTTTTATTAGGGATTTATAGGGAGAGGGTAAAAATATCAGAAATATAGGAATTATAGGAGGGCCGCTTGTAGCCCTGCCATTCCACCAAGAACGGAGCCATGGCTGATCGTCTCGGTGAATTGGGACGTGGAGATGGGCGTCCTTGAGGTCCAGTGAGGTCGCCCAGGTCCCTTTGATTGGGCAACGTAACACCGAGGCCAATGTCTCCATCCGAAAACGCACTGGCTTGATGAAGACATATGACGGGGAGGGGCTGCAGTGAATTCGATACGGTAACCCGTATCCACCAGTTGCAGCACCCATTCGCCCGGCTGGATCCCGATCCAAGTCCGAGCTAACTTCAGCAGGCGACCGCCCACCGGAGGATATTGCCCCGGCGGAAGCTGCTCCCCTTCAGGAAGGGGAGACAGCACGGCCGCCGCCCCGTCAAACCCCAGTCTTCGCTTTCTTGGCCCTGGGCCGAGAAGACTTGGACTGGGAAGCCGGACGCTTAGCCGCCCTCGTCGGAGGGGGCTTAGCGGCCGGCGCCGACATAGACGCCGCAGTAGAAGGAGCAGGGGTGGCCGCAGACGATTTCTTTGGCTTCCTGCTGCGCTTCTTCTGCTTCGGCTTCCCGGCGGTGATAGGCTTCAGCTTCTCAGCATCATCATCACCAACCCCCTCCGCTCCGCTGTCCGAGGACTCTGAATCGGATGGGGGATGAGCCACAGTAGCGGGTGCAGCACTAGGCTGGACCACGCTACCCGCTGCAACCGGAGCTCCATGCTGCGACGGTACCTGCGGAACAAGCGGCGACCCCGGATACACCCCCGCCCACCGCCCCGACAGGCCAGGGTGAGAGGTGTAAGCCGGAATAGGAAAGAGCGGATACCTGTTACCCTGTGGGCCAAAGTAGTTGGCCGGAGGGTAAGCAGGATACCCCAGATTCATCCCAAAAAACCCAGAGTGTGGATCCACAAATGAGGGCGGAGGCACAGCGCTAGCGAACCCCGGCCCCTCGGAAAGTGCCCCTCGGAAAGCCCGATACAAAGGGTACACTTATTCGCTCTGGAGCAGGACCGTTGGGCGTAACAGCGTGGGTGAGGGTCCCATGACGGTAGCTCGACAGCACAGGCTTCGCACGATTGCGGCATTCCGGATAACAGTATCTAGGGTCCTGGGCCCCCGAATGGTATGCTAAGAGAACGCCCACGCACGACTGGCTAATTGGCTAGGTGAGAGCACGCACCAAAGGCAAGGATACTAATTTAATAAATAAGCTAAGTCTATATAGTATTTATTTACAATAAAGCAGTTTCAATCACTCCAACAACTCTTTGTCAAAGGCCGGACCTCATTGACACAAAGCTGCAATGAAGCGTAAAGGAAACCGATTAGTATACCCCATTGTGCACGCACCATTGTGTGAAGAAATGATCGTGCATAAATTATAAAATGTAAACAAACCGGGCGCCATCTTGAAACGAGAACGAAAGGCGTGCCAGTCCATTTCCAAATTACAATTCGCACAAGCATTGTAATCACAAAATATACACGCTACATAATAATATAACACATAGATAGTAGTAAAGTGGGAAATAAGACTATCAATATATGAACGTGGCAACAGAGCCACGCCCTACGCTAGTCAGCCTATGGGTGTGAAATTATGCGGGTATGTGTGTTGACAAACCCGACGCGAAGTCAAGGTATAAAGGCCTTAAAATACCGACTTCGCAAACGAAAAATGACAAAACTACAGTCCCAGGGACGTACATTGTAATAAATGACATTAACAGATTTTCACAAGGTTCAGGACCACACTAGTAGCTAAATCTGACCAAAAATTCGACAAAATACGGGAGCTAAATCCTTAACGTTACCGATCTTGTCAAACCCAAGATGAAAAGAGGAAGAGGATTGTGGGTATGACGTCACTTGGGGAGGTGTCGTCATACAGGGTGATCGAAATGAATATATTTATGTGGGAATATATTTTCATGGGAGGTTCTGCATCTGCCTAAAGACAATGCAATTTGTTACATCAACATCGGATTGAAGGTAAGCAGATTCCTGTATGAGTCTTAACCACTTCCAGTAAAAATATGGGTTAGATGTGGTCAAGGCTATAGTGATTGGACCATGGCCCTTTAAATAAACATTTTTGATAAATTAACTTAAATTATTGAAATTTAAATGCTATGATGATGGATATCCACTCGCGTTTGATTGTCGTTTAACCAATGAGGATGCTCATGGTGGGCTGAACGATTATGATTCGTGGGTAACAGGGAAAAGGATCAAATCCAGGGTAATGGAAGACAGGGTATTGAAAGCACAACACACATTGTCCGGGTATGGCTCATCATAAGTGCTTGTTACATGCTGAATTGCGCTCAAAAATAGTAAAGATCAGTGGAAACTCAAACCTTAAATCAATTTTCGTGTGACATCTAAGTTTCTTTCAAATTGTCACATAATACTGAATACACTGCTCAATTTCATAAAAATCAAGGAAGAGGGATTGCGCATTGTTGAATTTCTCTCTTGTGTTAGATTATCTATTGTTTCAGCGTGCATTATTTTTCACGAATGCACTGGGAACAAAAATCTGAGAGGGTGGGTTCCACACCTTGGTGTTTTGGATTGGAAGACCCTTTTTATAATCCCATGAACGCAACACTTCAACACATTAATTTCATTAATTTATAGTGGGCCTCCTTATTTTTTTTAATTGTACTTTTTTTTTTTTTTTTTTTTTTTTTTTTTTAACTTAAAATTTTCAAGAAGAGGACATTCCCATATTTTAAAGCCAGGTTTTTGGCATCTAGATTATACCAGAGTATTAATTTCACATCGAGAGAACTAAAGGTTGCTGTTACGATTTATGTCTACTGGTGTTCCGACTGATATGAGAGCCTGGCCACTTGCACATAAACCCCATCAAGGACAGTGGGAATGGCAAACTTCGGGTTTGATGGTAATGCATAAATGCAGTTGCAAGAAAAGCCCTATTCAATTACTGTGCTAATATTGATGGTAACCACTTAAAACGGCGGTTTTTTGTTTATATATTGGGAATGAATGGATTTGAGGGCTCAAATGTAAGGACGACAATGAGAAAAATACAGCCTTCCATCTGATACCAAAATCGCTCTTAATTCCGGGTAAATAGGGGGGGTCCAAAGACGATCGGAAACACGCACCTTTAAAAAAAAGTTGTTTTTATATGTACGGATAATACAAATGCGCTTAATTCCTTACAATATTAATTCGTTACTCATTGTCATACTTAATTTAATAAATATGATGTGAACCCCACAAAAATATGCCACACAAATCTGCGCTTTAATTCTTCTTTTTTTTAAAATTCATTTCACTTGATATGGACTTCATTGAAGTAGGCTTATCAATAGCAATATGGAGGGAGGCTATGTAAACTGTATTTTTAGCTTAACATGTACCCAGAACCACAAAATATGCCAAATTTTAATGGCAATAATTTATGGAAAAAACTGTTTATATGCCTCTTCAACTTCCAAGGAACAAGCAAGTATTGTTGTGTAATATTAAGTCATACAGATTTTAATCGGCAAGACTATGAAAGGATTAGCAGCGATTTGCTATCCGAAAACATAGAAAAAAGCTAAAAAATCATAAAAAAATAATATTTTTGTATTTTTGTTATAGCATGGATATATGCGAACATAACCTGCAAGTGGTTGGCTTGGAAATCCGGTATAAAACGATTCCAGGCAGAGTACTTTTAATCTTATTCTGTTAATTTCTATATGTGAGTATCAAAATTCCGATTGTGCATCAAAAAGGTCTTTTCCTGTGAATATCCCAGATTTGAAGCGTAATTATTGAGCACCATGATTGATACAGTTTGACCTCAAACACAAACATGACTGACCTTAGTTTTATTCTGTACTGTGGTAAACCACAATCAAACTAGTTAGAATGTAGATTTTGAGACGCCATCGCTCTACGTTATATTAATGGGAGACGGTATGATAATTTCCTCAAACTGTTCATTTTTTCACTATTTGTTGGTTGGTTTCTAATTAAAGCAGTTTTTATGGAATTGTACACACGTAGCCCTGATTTATGTTAGAAAAAAATGCATTTTCACATATTTCGGATTCTCTCGCATTATCGTGCTCATCCCTGTAATGGATTATGCTCCAGTTGCAAGGCATTTTTGGCGTTTGTCAATCTGTCTGTGAATCGTTTTCTCGCCACAGTAATTGAGAGAGTAAACAGAATTTACTTGAACTTCTTCAATATATTAATTGGTTCACTATCTCAGTCTTACTTTGGTGTAGTTTCCTTTCAATAAACAATTTGGGACAAAGGCCTAAGACTTTTTAATATGTGTGTTCATTGTAAAAGATACTCATCATGATGCTTTACAAATGATGATAACATCAAACAATTATTTCGCAATTTCCAAATTACCAGCAGAAAGTCCTCAAATGCAGTGCTTTGTGGACCCATGAAGCATGGGTGTAAAAATTGTAAGGGTTTTTTTATGTGTTAAAGGGGATCTGTCATCCTCTACAGAATTGGAGAGAATAGTGATGCTGTTGTAAAATCTAGTCAACAGAAGGACAATGTGTGATGGTTAATTAACAATTAACAAAAACAAAATAATTAACAATGCAAAACAAGTTTAAAAATGAGTCCCATTGGTTAATTAAAATAATATTGGTCTATTTTGACTTATTTACCAAACGGAAACAAAATGTTTGCAAAAAGATTAACAAACCTGGAACGGGTGATCACTTTATAAAATACACAGAATGTGAAAGCGCCACCAATACATGCGGACAGGTCCCCTTTAAGAATGGGATTTTGGGGAATCCCATGCTGGCTCACCTGACATTGTTGAGGTGAAATGTTCAAAAACTGGTGCTTGTGGGATGAACTCAATACACCCTTCGGAGATAGCAGTGGTTTGTAAGGCCCTTAGGACTGGTTGGAGTGAGATTATTTTTGACTCTTTCAAGTTAACACAGAATGCAAGATTAAAGGGAGCCAAACACATACATTTGCTTTTTTGCCATCATTAAGTTGCAATTAATAATGACACTGCTGATGATATACATACCTAGGTTCAGAGCTGGCCACATACAAGGACACATTCGATGCATTATAAAGTTGCCCTGGTGTAAAGCAAACATAATTATTTTTAGTTAGTATACTTGGTAAATGTGAGAAGTAGGATGATGTGCAGTGGAAAAATCCTTCTTTTGATAATGAAAGAACTTCTCTTAAATAAAAAAGCAAACAAATTGAAACTGGCTAATAAGTAATAGCCTGATAATGGATTGTAGGCCTAATGCATTTTGTTTAATTAAGTGAACTGGAATTAAAAATAACATTCTTTAAGAAACTTGTAAAACTTTGTTTAACTTTTTATATCAATAACGGTACTTCACAATAAAAAAAACTTCAATTTTATTTAAAATTTCTGTTATGGTGAGTAGTAGGCCTACACTATATACATTTTGAAGTTGTTGAGAGATCATTTCATTGTAAGTAGATTGAGGTACGCATGTGCAGTTAGTTATTAATAGAGCATACTAGGGTGATTCCATGAACTTGGGTACACTATCAATTGTTGCAGCAGCTTTTCATCATGGATTCAGCCTTGCTGATTTAACCAGTATTGTTTCTTTTGGCAGTTGTTTTTTAGAACTGTAGAGCTCTTTGCAGCTTTAAAATGATACCAAACTTAAAGAATATGCCATAAAGTTTACATTGTTATTTTATCAAAAATTGCATTTTTTACTAGTTTTTAGGTAAAAATGGTGTTGGACATTTTTAAGTTGTGCAAAAATCGTGAATTTTTGATCATTTTCCTGACATAACTGGACTTCTAGCCAGATAATACTGATAGTTGGGATCTGATCATGAATAATTAAGGCATAATGTATCTGTTATGTTTTTGTCTCACTATGCACCGAGGCAAAAAGAGATCACCCTGTAACATTTGAGTTTGTCCACAAAATCATGTTATGCGTAACCTAAAAAAAAATTATGGTTTGAAAACCAACCAAGAGTGAAATATTGGTGTACTTTATTTATTTTTTTTAAAGAATTACTAAAACAGAAAGGAACTTAAGTCCAACTAACATTCAAATTTCAGAATATGATAATTTTACAACACAATCACTCTGTAACACAATTACTTAGTGTCCACAAAAATGTGAAAGGGTGATGTGTGGAAAAATTTGGAGTTAAAATTTTTAACATGTGTATGACCTCATGCTGCAACAAACTCTCTATCTATTCCATTCATGGTGGAATTATGAGCATTGAAAAGAGGTTTTGATTTGCTTTAAATTAAGGAAATATTTCAATGAAATTTTGGTGTCCAGATGGACACCGTTACACGTGAAACATGGTTTAGTGGCAAATAGCATGATATTTTCTTATGTGGCATAGGGAATTTTTTTTTTCATGCAAGAAAAATAGGTATGATAAGTGTTTCATTTTAACAAAACAGAAGATACAAAACATTTCCAAATTATCAACAATTTTGTGAAATTTGTGCTTGGTATCCATTTAAACTTGTACGCGTTGAAACCCACATGAACATTAACACATCTTTAATACTTGTTTCCAAAAAAATAACATTTGACCATTGCAATGTTCTAGTAAAATCAACATAATATCATGGTCTGAACCAGGGGCAACTTTATTGGTTATAAATCAGTTACTTAGCCATATCTATTGTTTCAAATGTAACTGGACACGAAAGATTTGGTGTCCAGTTAAACGTGAAATATTGTAACATATTGCCAATTGAAGGAATATAATAGTAAGGTCGCCATATTTTATGGCATACTTCACAAAAGAAGTGGCATAGTATTAATAGAGCCATTCTTTTTCATGGGACCTTTTTTTTTTTTGAATTCTACAGAATCCTTCAAATTTGGAGTATATTTATACCTCCAACCACCTACTCCAATATCAGGGCTAATAATCCGGAGTCACCTAAAATACACAAAGGAGCACAATTCGGGATCATGTTAGCATGATCCAACTCTTCCACAATATCACAAAACAAGCTGGAGTATAGGTATAGACAAAAAAAAATAGAGCAAGCTTGTTCTGTGTTAATTAGATCAGTGTAATATGAATGGTCACCCCTGTTGAATACTGGTCAAGCAAATGCAATAAACTTCATTTGCACGTAACTGCTCTTCGAACTGGGTGTATACTAACACTGCTGTCTCAGCATCATTAAGTCCATCCTAAATAAATTCTCATCCGCTCAGCTTCATTTAACAAGAAACCATTGCCATGACTTCATCCATTAATGAAAAGGTAGGACTTCTATAGTAATTAGGGAACGAATACCAGTTGAAAAGTGCTGTCATATACACGTCTTTAAAAATATTGATTATGTCCTGGAGTACAAACTTTGAATGATAATTCAGACCCTGTTGTAAAACCCTGAGTCTGATGCATGAGATATGAGAGAATTTCAGAATGAGAAAAATTATTTTTTGGTTATTATTACTGTATCTTCTGTGGAAATTCTATATGAATTACTTGACTTTAAAAAATAAAAATATAATGGAGTTATTATACTTTAAATGCACCATCAGAATGTTTTGTTATGAATGCCAATGATCAGCGATTTCCTTTAGAATGAAAAATTGCACCCCTATTTTCATCAAAGTTTTTTTTTTTTTTTTTTTGCACTGTTGGATTATTTGCAAGTGGTGTGGTACCCGACTTGCATTTTATGGGGGGGGGGGGCAAACAGGTGGGGGTTGTGACAAGCTGAATTTTTTGGCGTCAAAACTTCCAAATTTTGGCCCAAAAATTCACCGAGATATTTGGCAAGTTGGTGGTTTTTTGGCCCAAAATTGTTGACTTTTGCCAGAAAATCTGTAATTTTTTTATGGCTGGGGGTGAATAGGGGGGAAGCCTGCCTCTGCTGGCACCACCCACTGTGTCATTTGAAAATTTGCTGGTAGTAAAGACCCCTGTAAGTGGCTAAGCATAAATGCCATATTTGGCAAGACTTGAATTTTATGCTTTGTTTACTAACAGAAGTTGGGGTTCTCAACTTTTTTTAAGGTCTAGAATCAGTCATAAATTCATCTTTAAGACCGCGTTAAAATGTATTAGTTGCCAGTTCTTCATAAAAACGTAATAAAGAAGTTGTAATGACCTAACACTAGGTAATTAGAGACCAAATGAGCATTTCAGTTTTGGAAAAAAAATTAAAACTTAATACTTAAAGCAATATTGGCAAGTTTTTTAAGAGCGCCACCCCCAATTGTTCAAAAAGTTGATATTTGCATAGTTGGTGTAATTGTCTAGCGAGGAAAAACTATACCTGCGAACGAGAATGTAAAGAAATGCGTATTTAGAAAATAAGCGATTTTGTAATTAGAATTGGGATTCCCAGATTGGACTTAACGGCAGAGTGGAAAAGGACTAGGTTTATGTCCGTCCATGATTGACATAGTGCCACCAGAGAAGATAACCTCTACCTTATTTGACTTGCCTGAACCAATAAAACAACAATGGATGAGCGTAGACAGTAATGACGCTTAATGCCCAGCTATTCACAATTGAAGGCCGTTTCCAGCAGCCGTTTAAGATTTTCGGGATCCACACGAGCGTTGACACTTTTCTAGTGAACAAAATATACTGGAGATCTATACGTCACACAGGGTTTAAACTTGGTGCTCGAACTGATTCAATTGGGGGTGTGGTACGGGGTTACGGGAGGGTATGGGGTGTGGTCGGGGTATGGGGTGTGGTCGGATACGGAGATGTGATCCGTAGGGGGTGTGGTTGGGTGTATGGGGTGTGGTCCAGTGTATTGCATAGGGCTGCACTTTTGAGTGTGTGGTGGTGTGGTCCATGGATATGGGGGTGTTTGTATTCTATGCTCAAGAAACCATTACATATATTGTACGACCTATTTGGGACTGCCGTCCCTTTTTTATGTATTTCCAATTCAACTAGTCTAATAAGTCAATGTGAGTCTTGTCACCACAGTTTCAATTCCAAAAGTTTTGGGATGAATCAGATTGTATAACTTTAGGTCTATTCATTTATGAGGATCCATTCAGACTTGGTATGCTTATGGCAATGCGTTTTAACCTCGCCAAATTTTTTGTCACACACCCATTTTTGGAATTGGTGACATGTTTTTTCCTTCAAATGATCATATCTTTCCCAAACTTTACCCACCACCACAATAAAGTAGACATTTTTTGTGAAAGGAAATTTGACACAGGGAATTACAAAAAAACTCAGAAACATGTCAGGTGTTAAGGTTCTAATGCTACTTTGTTATGAGGCAAAATGTCAACTGAAAGTGACCCATGGTTATTAATGTCAAAACAGAAATTATGCTTGTTACACCTAATCTGATTTGATGTCATTTTCGTGCAGCTGGACTTAGGCCGTTCCAGCAAATATAATTGTAGGGGGGTTATCACTAACAAAAATATATACTTTTTCAAAAAAAAATGACAAAAATAAAACATGCGGTTTTTTGTCGCAAATTCAAATAGACTTCAATAACCAGCCTCCCACAGGGTTTTCTTGGTCATATGTACAATATTAAGTGATGTTTCTCCTTAGAATAAAAAACTTCAACTTGTTGAAAGTTTTAAAATGGTTTGCAAGTCACTGAATGAGCAAAGAGAGGCAATGATGAGTGTGCATTGTACTTCAACTTTTGTTTACGATAAAAATACAAATGTAAATGCACATCAGAATGGCAACCAGCCAAATTTAAATTTCTTCATGTCCATTACACTGATACAGCATACACAGAGTTATGTTAAAGTTCCTTACAGTAGTCAGACATCTTAGAAAGATTGAATGTTTTGTGTTTCTCACATGGCAATGGCACACATAATATCGGTATAGTCTGAAATTTTGACAAAGTTAAAATCATGGCGGATTAATAAGTCAAATCCAAGATTACAAGATACATCCTTTGGTATGATAGCAGTATAGCTTTTGTATTTGGTTTATGATAAGATTGCTGCCTGATGGTGATCATAATAATTAGCCTTTGTGATTACCTTTGTGCCATGTGGATCTTGGTTTTGGTGACCAAATTCATCAACTGTATTTTCTTTTTCTATTCTCCAATTAATTGAACGCCATCGGAATGTAACATAAGCAAAAGAAATCATAATACAGACTTCCTCATAAAAAACTATACAAATCAACTAAAAATTATAAAAATATAAACTGTACAGTTTTGCCAGAATATTATGACTTTTATTTGTTAGTACAGATTCCCTATCTAAATCCTCGCTTTATTCATCAATTGAGGACCCTAAGCGAGATATTGTCAGTTTTGAACCAGAGGATAACATACCACTTGGGTGCCCAAAATTTCACCTGAAGTTTTCAAGAAACTAGAGGTATAATGAAAGGCATGTAGCCTCATTTGTTGGTATTAAACCCTTTTTTCAAACAAAAGAATAGTGTACAGATGAAAAAGATTGAATGGTAGTATCATGCATGACCTAATCATACATTATTTTTTCAGTGAAGCACCAGAAATGATTATGTTGTGGGGGAAATGAGAGACTCACTCTAAGGGGGACAATAATCGTGAAATGCATGGAAATTTAGGGAATTTGAAAGGCTGAAACTAATGTAAAGAAGTCCCCCACAGCAAGTTTGTGTTGACAACTCTTGTCTACAGCTTGTTGTGTTGACAATTAACGCTCGAAATGTGAGGGGACAACTTAACCCTCCCCCACTGCCTCCAACATGCCAGGGAGAAATATGATGAAGAAAGCACGTTTTTCAACAAAGAGCAATACAGGAAAGGATGGTTGTGTTTCATAATGGATCGCAGCCTTACTTTCAAACAAGGTGTTTTTATGGTCTACCTTCTGCTGAAACCTGAGTAAAGCTGAGCCAACAAGACTCTTTGGAATTGAATTTCCCAATGCACATGTAACATCTAGCAATTGCAACATTCTAACGTTAATAAATTACATTAAACATCAGAATTCAGCACTTTTAAATACGTTTTATTTTAATTTTCAATAAAGAATATATTGAAAGGGGATTTTCAATGGCAACTTTGTTGATATCAGAATAGCCGAAACTGGCCCAACAGTTTTTTTTCAACTGTCTCAGATAATTAAACCATAACTCCCGAACCAGAACCCCCAAATTACAGACACCAACTAAAAATCTCATGAAAGCTGGAACACTCCTAAAAAATCAGTAAAACCACTCCAGTTGAGATGAACTAAATTTTTGGCCACAAAAAATTAATCTTTGATTTATAGTTTGTTTGGGACGTCTTAATGCATTTGCATCTGGTCTTATTGCCCCGCGCCGGGAAGCGCGGGCTATAGCAGGTGTGATAACTTGAACAGACATGGAGTTTTGCTGCCTTGAAGCCTGAAGAGCCTTGGTCAATAACAAACTTTTCCATGACAATTGAAAATTATTATCACAGGGGTCTAAAATTACGTAATGGTTGTGATTAACATGGCTAATATTAATGCAACACAAAATAGTTTTTTTTGTTGATAAGTAAAAATGAGATACAGGGGAAGATAGATTGTTTTTCCAGTGTTTTTATAACAAATTTATATTGGATCTGTACAAGCGTTCTATTTCCACTGGTTTAAGTGGGTCAAATATCAGCTGGGCCAGTTGGGCGAGGTGCCACCAGTGCCTGGTTATATCATCTTGCCTATTCAGAAATATTGACAATTTCTTGACAGCTGACAGCAGTTAACGATGGTCGAGTCGACTATTTAGGTACTACAGTAACTTGAACAAGAGTTATTGAACTTGAGTTAAGTTTACGATACCATTAATTATATCCATCCAAGTTTTTTTCAATAAATCACATACACAGCATTTTTTTGTTTGGAAAATGTTATTTATTCATCTCTCAATTCTTGGCTATTTTCGGTAGTTTTAAATATTCTGCCATTGCGCGGTGGCATACTTGGGTGCCCAGCACCAACATTTTTTCTTGTCGCTATATGGTATTTTCATTTAAATATAGGCTCATGTTTTAATTTATAAATTTTATTATTGTGTTTTTTATCGTTGTTGTTTTTTTGTTATTAGTATTATTTTAATAAGTGTGGCCTAATTGTGTCTTGGAGAACTACTAGGAGGCCTATCAATGGCCTACAGCAGTGTATTATTTTAGGCATACAATTATAAAACATAAGATAATACTGTCGCTATATTTGATACAAATTTGTTGAAAAACATATTGATTTTTAAAGAAAATATCAACATATTTGCACTTCAAGGCACTAAAAATTACATTTACCAATAGAGATTGTACCCATAGCGCACCGCTTCTAGCACCGCATTCCTCCACCAACCCCCGATTCGTCAATTGAATGAATGCCATTCTGCCTATGCTCAAGATACCTCAATGAAACTTTCCATACTTTATAATTAATGGTTCAGCTCATGATACCCAAATTACTGCCATATCTCTTATACTTCAAAGATTCATTAAAAAAAAACTAAACGACCACAGTGGAAAATGTGACTCCACCACCCTTTTTGGGTGTCGAATTCAAAAAACCGCATGGCCTTATACATTGCGGCAGGGATCGTTATGTGTGTAAACGGATGAGGCGGTTACGGTTATTCAGGGGTCACTTAGGGTCACATCTTGTGCATGTGGTATATACCTGTTGGTTAAAAGGGGTAGCATTTTAGTTGCAGTGATGGATCAAGTTCATACTTGGATGTAATACATGCGCAAGGGGTGATGTGGGGTCACAGATGAGAGGGTCAAAGGTCAGTCAGGTTCACTTATGGTCAGTATTTTTGTGCATGATGGGTAACTTATGTTAAAATGTTGTAAGTTTATTTTGGTGCATGATCAAATTCATACTATGGTCTTTGTATCTGTGCATGTGAATAAAACGTTGTCTAGCTTTTGTGTAGTGATGGATCAAGTTATTCCTTTGACCAACATAAGCGACCTATATGGAAATGCGGTGTCCTATTTTTCAATGAGGTATTCAAAGTAACAGAGACACTGGCACATTTGAAAAATAGTACACCGTCACAATTTTTAAAAAATTTATATTTAGCATGGTTGTTAAAGCTAAGCCCTTCACCTGAAATGATTGAGCCAAATCAGTGCCTTATGGGTAAATTAGAAAGATTTTTATATGAAAATGACTCTAGAGGCATTTTATTCAGCAGATGAAGGACACCACGTTTAAGAAAATCGAAAGGATGGAGGATTTTGATTCAATGCATCCACCCTGTTGGGCAGTCTGAGACTTGTGGTTTGTAATATCAATGAGTAACGAGTGTCTATGATTATCATGTACTAGACATCTGTTGATTTAAAGTTACAACAACTTAAAAGTTGGCCTACAAATACCGGGCTATCTTTAGCATATTATTTAAGGTTGCCTTTTATGATGTTTTTATTTATGGTTTCACTAGAAATCATTGACAAAAGCTTATTCCCAAATTTCACTCTTAATATCTAAATGCTGTTTGTGTTATCAGCAAAAGGTTCTATCACAATTCCCGTACCGTATGCAAAGTTACTGTAATTCATAGTTTAGGGAAAGAAAATCTTTTGAATCCTTACAGATATAGGATGCAAAATTCGCAAACTGTAAGATTGTGTACAAATAACAGTTATTCTTACGATATAAAATTCTCCACTTGTTTTTGGAAGTCGTGGGGCCGATGCAGTGGCCCTTTATTGCCCCTATATGTTTTGTGGTATGTTATTTTTATTACATGTTTTGATATCTGTCATTCTTCCAGTGGTCTAAAGGTCCACTGTATGCTGATTTTGTTTTGCATCGAAGATTGGTATAAAGCCGGAAGTGGATAAAAGCCACAACATTGCAAGTTACTTAGCATATGTGCAGCAAGCAAGGATTGGCAGAATATCACAGTCATGCAGAGAGTGGGTGTGGTCTCATGTAGCAGTACAAAGCCTTTCTGGTTCCTATTATTTTAAGAATGAAGGACACATGTGGTATATGCCTACTAGGAAATCCAGCAGCATTTCCTAAAGCAGTAGAAACAAAACTTGTGGATTGGATGACAGCCCACCCAGTACAGCGGATAACTTCTCAGTTCATTGACATGTAAGGGATGATCTGACCCACTGGTATTGAGAGTACCATTATGTGTACAATGCCCAGATAATACAGAGCGTTGATTTTAAAACCGGTTTTCTGCAAGTTGAAGGTTTGTATTCGGTGAATGGGCGTGGTTTAAATATTTAGGATCTATTGGATTGATAAAACTACACGCAGGTCATATGCGAACTCAGTCATAACAAGGAAATTGTAGTGTATGTAGTTGACCAAAAAATAACCCAGTTCAGAATGTATAATTTATTTCTTGAAATTGGGGCCAATTGGCCAAAGTACAGTATGAAGGTGGGGGGGACTCACTCATGAAAGGGATATGGGTGTAAAATTAGGACGCAAAAAATTAGGGGTCTTTGGGTGCAAAAATTAATGGTGATAAATGAGTATGGTTGATGCCTCTGATTTTTTTTGTATAGTGTTAGTATAATCTCTCTAATACGAGAGAGGTTTCCTTTGATCTCAGTATGTAAACTAACACCCCCCCCCCCCCCCCCCCCCCCCCCCCCCTTATTAAGTACAACATCTCGCTAAGCGATGGTTGTCTTTGTAAGGACTATTCTTGTTATTAAATAAAAAGATCCAAAATCAAGAAATATTGGAAAAGAAATTCCACTTTGTGATCATTAGATGTTCCAAAACATCCTAAAAGGACCATTTTTGTTTTGCCTGTTGTACAGGCAGGAAGCCACATAGGGATCACTTGCCACTGTTGATGTTGTTGGTGTTGGTTGTTGTGTGAAAAAGGGTTTTTTAAATACATTTGCCTGAAAAATATCAACATATTTTAGGGATGTAAAGCAAAGTGAATCACGGTTGCAATTGACATCCCTCATTTTGGTTGATGAAGGTCAAAGGTCACATACCAAGGTCAAAAACTCAAAGGTATGTGAGGTCAAGTTGTAAAATGTAAAATTGACCTCATTTTGAAAAGTTTGATTGTTTATTAATTGGAAACCAAAACTTGAGTATATGCCAACACGGATCCCTCATTTGTTGATGTCAAAGGTCATATATCAAGGTTAAAGGTCCTGTGAGGTCAAGATTGTGTAAGATAGGCTGAAAATGTAAAATTGACCTCATTTGAAAAGTTGAGTTGAAAGTTTCAATGGAACCAAACATGGTTTATGGAGTTTACATGCAAACCCTCATTGTTTGAGGTAAAAGGTCATACATCAAGGTCATGTGAGGCCTATCATTCACAAACCGTGACAGCAGGCGACACAGCGGTCCGAGAAATCGATTTATGGTATATTTGGGCTGCCAGCATAGCTGACAGGGAACCACTTTGTAATCCGTTGTGAGTGTTTGTTGTGTATGTATGTGATTTATGTGCACTTAAATGTTAATTTTTTTTTATGGAGCGGCCACAGCTTATTTCTTTGAAGATAGTGAGCGCGAAAGCCGAGAACCACCACAAAATTCTAGTTTAGGCAAGGTTTGTTGGTCCGCTTTTATAAAATAAGTCCAAATATAATTCCTTGCTTACGCCCTGGAACCGAGTATAAAATTAACCGTTCAGTCAAGTATAAACATCCATGATTTGCCATGTTGGATCATGAAAATGTTTGCAGCATGAATTCTTTTAGAAAATTCACAATATTATCACCATTATTTGCTTCATTTGCTTTTACAAAATATTCGAAGAATGGCTCAAGTAATGCTACAGCAACACAACCACCGCCCCCCACCTCCACATCTGATCGACTTCAAAGGTATGTTTTAGTTATTGTGTATTTAGAAGGATATGCATAATTCTGACAGAACTTAATGGTAAAGCAAACGGGATTCAATGCACGCGGGGAGGATCAAACAAATGATACAACCAGAGAGAATTATTATACAGAAAACTGGAGAACTGGCCAGCATTATGTAAGTATTAGAAGGTGACATTACATGATTGATTATATTATAGCAGGAATATGGCCACAAAGCGAAACTTGATTCAATGCACGCGAGGATTAAACAAATGATACAACCCGCAGGTTGACACTAGGTTTGGAAATAGTGCGTCTAACTTGGACGAAATTGTTTCCCTGAGTTTGAAAGTGCGTTGTCTTCAAATTATATGCGTTGTCAAGTTTTTAACAGATTTGAGAAACTGTTGTAAAGGAATGCAAAACAATCCAAAAAATAGACATCCAATTACAAAACCTAGACTGGGCATATTGAGAAGCAAATTAACCTGTGACCCTTAAACTCCAAAAAGGAACTGGAGTGAGTGAGGGAGTATCTGAATACCCTTTGGGACCTCCGAGGTGTGAGAGGGTAGTGGTAGTGACTAAAAAAAAGACCGTAAAATACAGTAAATTTAAAAATATTTGATTTTCACAGATTTGCTACATGATTTAATGTTAAAGGAATAATTATTTGTTTCGTGTGAAAATGATACAATACTGTGACCATGTGCAAGAGCAAACTCTGTGATTTTGTGTAGTTTTAAGTGGCTATTTTGTTGCGTCACCAAGACGCACATTTTCTCTATATAGACCAAAGTGCGTCCACCTTTGGAAAGGTGCGTAAGACCGCCAAAAATGCACACGAATGTGAACCCTGACAACCCGAGAGGATTATTAGACACTAATTTTACAGAAAACTGCAAGAGTGATAATAAAATAGCGATGAAAAAATACATGGTCTCGAACCTGGCCCTCTCGCTATCTAGGCATGAGATTTACCGCTGGACCACAGAGGACTGTTTACTTGGATCCAAAGAAAACAAGCTCTAATGTATTTCAGTCTTTATTTAGAGTCTCAAAGCAAGCGTCTGTAATATAATTATTAGAGGTGGGTACAGAGGGTCGATTGGGTCTTAGTTTCAGATCACTTGGAAACAGGCAGAATGACTTAATGATGCTTATTCTTTTGAAGAACAAATTTTAAAAGTGCGAAACCAGGGTGCCCAAATGAAAATCCAAAGTGGCCGCCAAAGTGGCCAAAAATTCAGATTTTTGACCATAACTGATAACAGTTTTAATTTTAACTGGTGGGTCATCATCAGAATGGTTGTTGATTCCATCATTTCCTGAAGATTATAGCAGTTTGTACACTTACTTCCCGGTGATCATATCAGAAAATTGATTGAAAACAATCTCATTGAATATACAGGGCTTCTCAAAAAACTTTCTTCTGTGTGGGGTTCAATGGGGGCATTTTATTGACTTTAAAAAAACCTTAGAGTTTTAAAACCACAACACCATGTAGGTGAAATTTTCAGCAAGTGTTCATAATAGTCTCTTTAAAATTTTGAATGTTAAAATTACCAATTTTCAATCGAAATGCACATTTTATTGGGGAAAGCGCCCTCAGAGCTCAATTTAAGCAAAAATGGCATTTTTCAAGAAAACGAAAGGCCTTTGGGGTGAGAAGAAAGTTGCATAGAATGATCCTAACACCCCAAAAACATGGTATTGCCACAAAATTAAGCAATTTGACAAAAAATAATTGAGTTATGGTCAAAAATCAATTTTTGCCATTTGGGCGGCCATTTTGGATTTTTTAATGGGGCACCCTAGTTTTCGCACTTTTTAAATTTTTTTTTTTCAAAGTGGGAATCAGGGGATTAAAGTATTAAAAGTAGGCCTGTTTTTCGAAATGATTTGAAACACTGACCTTCTATTAGCCCACCCTCTATATGATGTATAAGAGATGACATATGCAGATTAGTTATTATGTATTTATAAGGAGCGATGTATGCAAGATTTAGTTATTGTGTAACTTAGATTATACCTCGGCGTCAATCACTGAGTCCATAACCATTTAAATTTGGCCTTGCATTTTTGCAAATTCTTAGTGATTAAAATATCCGCATGCTGCAAGCAATTTGTTGTTCTTTGATTGTCATTCATTGTAATATAGGTTTTCCCGTTATTCGCACTTGTTTAATTGAATTTTAATAAAACAGACAATTGGAATTCGACCTGAAAAAAGTGAATCGCGAGAGAAACGCAAAACCAATTTAAGTTCCGGTAACTCGAATATTTATTTTTTGTGTACATTGTATTTCAACTTGTGTCATTGATTTCCGTCCAATTGCTCATCGAATTGTCCGTAAATATCAATACCGGCGTATTAGAAAGCAATTCGTCGTTTTTCAATGATATTCATATCGTATCTTTCAATTTATCACGTGTGTGTGAGGCCTATTTTATTAACATTAAATATGGTTCTTTTGAAGTTTTTTTCCTCCAATGTATCTTCAACGGCTTATATTTCTTGCCTTATCTTTTTTGAGTCTTTTCGCCTGAAAATTACGTAAATAAGTGAATTTTACCAAATTGTAAATAAGGAAACGTTTGATAACATTTTTCAATTCGATATAAAGAAAAGGCATATGAATCTTGAAAAAAGCTATAGTTTATATTTTGTTTTAACTTTTTAACTCTTTATAATTTTTATGATTTGGAATTTTGGCTTAACCCGTTTAATCGATGGCGGAATTGTACACTTTATTGTTTATGACCACCACCATAGAAGTTATTCAAATACGCTTAGCACAACCCAACCCGCACCTTTTTCTTCGACGAAGGCATATAAGGTGAGAACAATCATGAAATAAACACTTTTTTCATTTAATGATTACACGACGAATATTGAAAGACAAGTTCTTAAACATCAATTATAAAGAGCTAAATTGCTTTTTCTATTCAGTAGTCATCGCCCCGCGGGACGTGACGAATTTGTCAACAGATTTGACGAATATCAATACACACAGTTGAAAATACAATTACCACAAAAATGAACATCATGTTACTGGAAAAGTTAAATCGGTGTTGCGTTTCTCGCGATTCACATTTTAGGACGAAAATCCAATTGTCTGTTGTTATTAAAATCAATTACACAAGTGCCGAAATTAAACTGGGGAAAAACCTATAGTAATAGTTAATTAGCATGTAATGTTACGTGTTTTACAGAAAAAATAACAAAATTTTACATTCCTGATCCAATTAAAGATCGAGAGTACATTTTTTTTACACTTTTAAGAAGTTTGTTGTAAATAAAAAACGAGAAAATACCATATAGGGAGAAAATAGTTAAAAAGCAGTCTTGATAGTCCTTTCTTTAATACAGGGAGGATCCGGATTTGAAAAATTGTCAACATTAAGGGGGCGGAAGGCTAAAAATTGTCCAAAATGGGTGATTTGCAAAATCTTGCAGAATACCAGGACCGGCACGGCCCATTCCGCCCCCTCCCAAGAATCCGACACCTTGTAATTAGCGCTTACAGTATGTTTTATCTTAAACGACTATTCTGATAGTAAATACCATATTCAGTCATATTACACCTACTTGTGGCAAGTTATTTTAAATTCCAATTTAAAACAAGCAGTTTGATTTTGTGAAATGCATTGTCAGCTGGTTGCCCATAGACTTTCTATGGTACCATGTCCACAGCTCTGCAGGGGTGCGGATCTAGGGAGGGGTGCGCTGCACGCGCCTCCCGGTAATTTACAAAATCTTACAAAATCACCCATATTTGGGAAGTTTACCTTTCAGGCCCCCGGTAATTTTGACGTTTTTCAATCATGGATCCGCCCACTGTTATGTGTCCCTGAGCCACCACCCTGCAGGTTGTTGACTTAATTGACTGTGGAATTAATTTACATCAATGGAAACTTTCATATTGAGGCACATTGGCCTTGTAATTTACATTTGGACCCATAATGTACAAAGATCCATTTTGAAGGGCAGATCACACATGAAGTGAATTAGACGAATACGACCATCTTTATGTATAAGATGGATGATTTAGTACTTTCTTTCGTCCATGGAAAGTTTTAAGAACATTGTATTGCAGCACTGATGCATCATTGAATATCCAGATTCACCCCAAAACATGAATTGAGATTTGACCATAAAATGTAACAAACATTTCCTAACTATCATTGAGGTAAAATCCAATTACTTTTGCTGTCTCTCTTACTGTTTTGATGAACATAATAATGCAATTTGATACTTAGACCAGTGAAGTTGATAGTTTGTGGAAGATTGCAGAGTTGTCATTCCACAGACTATAGGTTTTTTATTACTTACAGGAATAAAAACTGGACTATAATAATGGAATAAAAAATGAAATACAAGTCCCATGACGGTGCATTGTTCAATGTGGTATCAAATTTAAAATATAATTGTGAAGTAATCAGAGATCAGAGTGCCAATCAGGACAATGATGTTGTGCAAAGTGGTTTTTGACCGTTTTGTATCCAGATGGTGGCCATTGTCATTTCAGCTTGTTTTAAATGCCGTTTTCACCCAAGTTTCAACAAAATATTTTGTTTCTACTACTTGCTTTCAAACCAGACTCTCAGTGATGCTTTTGCTCATTTTTTAAAGACCATCTTGTTTTTTATTTGTTTTTGTTTTTTACAGAAACAAGAGGTGCAACGCAATAGTAAGTGCCCCGTATTGCGATTGCAATCCAACCACAACAGTGGTAAGAAATGCACAATTGTGGTGAGGACTGAGGAGGAAGAGAAAGCCAACCAGCGGATTATGAGACAAACCCTTCCCCTCAGTAAAATAAAAGATCAGGAGAAAATCGGGTAAGTTGGTGCGTTAGCTTACTTTGTTGTCTTGGGGAATCCAAAATGTAAATTTATGTGTTTGTGCTTGTCAGAGGGGGGGGGGGGGGTAGGGGTGCACTGGTCATGTTAAACATTAAGTAAAGATTATATTTCTTTTTAAACAAAAGAAGAAGCTAGAAAAGTATACACTGAGAATGTGCATGTGTGAGTATGTAAGCCATGTTTATGTTGATTTCATTACATCATTACCATACAAACCAAAAATGATTTAACACAGGATTGAATACATTACAGCTAGTTAGAAATGTAACATTGGAATTCATTCAAAATAAGGAAAACAAAAGTACAGTTTGCTGTAGGTGAGCTACAAAAAACTAAGAGAAGCTGGTATGCTTATAATAATAAGGACATTCTTTAGTGATATAATGAAAGGAAAAAATAGATATATGATATGTAAATAATACAGATTAGACAAACATTCTACAAATCCAATAATTTTATCGATTGAGGCCAAAATACCAATGCAAAAATATAATTTTTTACTTTTTTCATTATTTTGCAATTTAGACTGCATATTAATATTAGGCAAGATCTAATCGCTGGTAAGCAATCCAAATATGAAAAAAAAAATTCTGGAAATGTTCTGTCTATTCAAAATTTGCATTAACTTGCAAGGCTATATTATGCGTGTTGGAATGTCCAATGCTTCATAATTTGTTGCTTTAAGTTTCTAGTTTAAGTTCCTTTGCCAAACAGTCAATCCACGCAATAACAGGTGACCACATCTTTCCTCACATGGCACTTGTCCATCATGACAATTTTTGTTTTGTAAGAGAAAGGAGGGAGAGAGCGGGGGGTGAGGGCACAAACAAGCCTACTCTAATGAAGCCTGTGTAAGTTTTAATGTATGCGTTAATCGATTCTAGTCACCGACTGCACTTCGCGCATGTGTAGAACATTCCTATTTATGCAAATAACCATAAGACTCTCAGCTATCATTGTTTATGCAAATAACCAAATTAGACTCTCGCTATCAACCTGTTTAATCTCAAATTTGTTTAGGTAAGTTTTTACTGACTATGGTAAGAAATCACAACATTGAATTTGTTGCATAATATTTAATAACCAGGGCACAAAGAGTTAATGTAAAATTCTTCTTTGACTGAAAGTGCATCAATATAGGCATTCTTCAAGGGGTCAATTAGGGCCTTTGTTTATAATATACGTCAACTCATTACCCAAGAATGTATCCTGTAAATGTGTAATGTACGCAGATGATCCCCACACTTTTATGACTTCTCAGACCCACTTATCTTCAGCGTGCTTTAAACAAAAAAATATGAGATATGGGAATGGTTTCTTGAATGAAAACAATTTTACTCTCAATATAAAAAGAAATGAATTTATGCTTTTTGGGTCAAATCATCTTATTGAGCAAATTTGATGATATCTCTCTTTATATGCCACATAAGGTTACAGATTAAGGTGATTCATTTAAGATTTGGGTGTTGTTCGACAACAATTAAGTTGGAATGATTCATGTAACTTTTTATAAAAATAAGGTTTCCAAATGCCATGGCGTGTATTTGTAAGAGTTAAGTATTTCTGCCCCAAAAAAAAGCTTGAAAATGCTGGACGATGATGTAAATTCAACAAGCTGATATTTGTTAGTGCTGTATAGGGCCAAACTCTAATGCTAATTATCTATCTCTTCAATACTTCATAATAGAATTTCGAGAAATTTCTTAGTGGTGGTATCCAGAACTCCTGGTTGCGACCTATTGGCATTCCCACATTGATTAAACTGATAAAAAAGTGGGAAAACATTTGTTATTTTGTCTTTAAATGTCTCAATGGTTTTGCCCCATGTTATTGGTTCCAAGTTTTCTTTTGTGAGCAATGCATAATAAAGGCACTCGTTGTCAAAGTTCCAAAAACTCTTGTTGTCCCTCTTTGGAACAATACTCAAGGTAAGCATTCCTTCTATAAGGCATGGAACAAACTTGAAAACGCATTTCCGGCAGGAATTATGAATGCATGAATTTAAACTGTTTAAAAAATGCCTTCTTTAGTTATATTATACACTTCATGCTTGTCAATTCATTTTACATGTATTTTGTGAAAAATGCAACTTAAATTGTATAAATACAAGACATGTCTAGGAATTTAATTGTGTGTCTGTGGTGTATGTGCCAGGTGTGTGTTTGTGTGTGGCATGCACTGTGATCAAAGCGTGGGTGTAAGCATACGAGTGGGTAGTTAGAGTTGTTAATAACTAAAACATCTATGCTGTCTGTTTTGTACATAGTTTTATATTTGCTATTTTGTCTTTATTATTTTTTTTAAATGATTGTAAAGTTTTTGCAGGGCCTTCTTGGTACTAGAACTGAAGACGTTACCCTAAAGAAAGATTGAATTGAAATAAATAAATAAATATCTATAGAGCTGGATCAAGCCACCGGCTGAAACCATAAGTTTAAATGAACCGTGTTGCAGTATTACACAAAACGAAATCTTTTGTTGTACATTGTACCTGTCATGCAAACCATGCTTGCACGCGCCGCAACTGACCCTGATGAGTCAAAAACACCTAATATTGCATATAATTATGACAGCAATCAATGACTCCCATTGCATTCCCAATTTAAACCTCGGTTCCACTGCCGAAAAAATAGCCCTCTTTGCAATGTCAACGTAGTAAACGTTAAGTCACTCTGCATAGACGGGACAGTGTGTTTCAGAATTGACCATATGACAACGACACAAAAGTACCTCACTTGTAACATTTTTTAATGAATAAATAACAATTATTTCGGAGTACTTTTCAACCCAAATTTCGGGGGATTGACTCATGGCGCAACCTTACAGCACACAAACAACAACACACATTTACAATGGAAAGTCTGCTGCTTTAATTCTATTTTCAGCTTCCAATAGCTGAGACATCCCGGATTTTCCCATCATTGCACATTAATTTTGACCACCTGAGGTCTAAGAAGTTCTCGAAAGTCATGAACACGCAGTGCAGAATTTTCCGCAATCTTCCCCAAGCTGTATCACTAATATGACATCACCATTCAGTAATGAGCGGGGTTCTTCATTTGTAATTATTACGAAAGAAGTTGGTTCATTGGGGGGGGGGGGGAGGATGCAGCAAAAAGAGGTATTAATTTTATGGCATACATTGTTGGCCAGGAGAGAGAAGGGAGGAGGAGGAGGACAGATCCATAAGATTGCCATTGTTAAGCATAGAGATTTCACCAAGGTATTTTATCTTTTTTTTCAATTTGCAATGTATATAGAATGGTGATACTTTCATTTGATTTTTTCCAGATTATGCAAGGCAATGTGATCACATGGGCAAGATGCGCTGCTGATCCTACGTTCATGAAAAATGCAAAGAGTGATCCATGTCAGGTGTACGAAACACACGGGCAGAGCCACCCGATTCCGGGAGAGGTATCCAATGGGGGCATGCTCTGGAAGGCCTTTACTAAAGATGGTAATATTCCTCATGATTTTTGGAAATGATTGTAGATTATGTTGTAATTTTATTTTTTAATATCATTCATGGGTTCACAGTGGTTTTAAAATTGTCATGATTAGGAGAACTGATGTGAATTATTTATTCCACTAATTTATTATTTGCCTAAATTTTACATGATTTTAATTGCGGGCAAGTATGATCTTTTTTAAAGGGGATCGTCACGCTAAGTTTGTGTTAAACGGTTTCACTGGGGTCTCGATGGGAGCGGCCATGCTGTCAACAAATAACGCAGGTGTGAAGTTAGAATTTTCGCAGAGTATATAGTGTGTCTCCCAAAATGGCACCATATTTTAAGTTTTTAAAACGAGTGATAAATGTCGCCGAAATGCTCTTTAGCATGTAATGCTCAAGTAGTCTATTCATATTGAGGTCCATCAATTTGCACATGCCCTAGCACATCCGTGACATCAATTGAGATCTTCAATGTACCAAATCTTGGAAGACACCCTTTAATATGGCTACCGCAATTGATTTTCAGCTGTCCATTTAATTCAAAAATTTATGTGGTACTGGTGCATATTTCAATGTTTTACTTCACTCTTCATTGGGATGTGTTAAAGTTTTTCACATATCGAAGTAATCCTGTTTTTTAGCCTATCATATACAAATACTACATGTTAGAGGGAAATAGGCGGCACACGATTTTCCCCCGAGGTACTGGCTAGGGCCTATCACCCCTCACCCACCTCGAACCCCAAAGGTGAGGGGGGATAGGCGTTAGCCTACCAAGGGAAAATATAGTGTGCCCTATTTTCCCGATATAAACCATGTAGTATTTTTTTTTACCTTAAACCTCTTGTGATTCTGCTGGTTACGAGGTTTTAGGGAACTAGTCCATCTATTTCCCGGGGGAAATAGCACGCGTAACAGAATCAGCCAGTGAAAGGGCAATGATTTTGTTCATGAATATTCTGAGGTGTATAATCTATGCTGATTGTCCAGCACTTAGCAAATTAGAGTAGGAAACTCAAATGTTCTCTCAAAACTAGTCTCTAATGTCTGGTCCAATTCTTTTGAAACTCGCACGTACAGTAAATGACATTCTTTATAAAATGTATGTTGTGATTTTGAAAATTCGAGCAGATGGTTGCGTTTTTGGGGCATTTTGTTCGCGTCCTTTTGTGTTTTTGGCATATTGTTGTTGTAGGCAAAAGATTATGCTGAATTGTCTGTTGTCCGACAATGTAGGTGCATGCTGTGTGAAAGCTTAAAGCATGCATTATCAATGCTGGCCTAGAGCGGCATTGCATTTGCAGCCTATTCTGATAACCACTTAGCAGTAAATTTCATGCTTATCTCGGTAATGATAGTTATGTTATTGCCCGAAGTGTAGTTTTGTTATTGTTTTCTTCCCAACCAATTCTTCTCCGTGTCCTAAAGTTCCATGTGCCGTGTACCATGTGAACTTTGCCCTCCATTCCCGTTGCTCCTGTAGAATATGCTTAGTTTATTCAAGTGCCATTCACAATGCATTCACAACGTTTTCAAAATCGCACTGATAATATAGTAGATGCTTGAACTTTTAACCTTGCACGTGTTAACTTGACACAGCCCAATTCTCCTCACTGCAACCAATCAATCATAAGTGGCCTTTAAACACCTCTACCTAAATAGCATATTTATAGCCCACCCCAATGAATCAGTTTTGGTACATTTCACATCAATAATCCCACATGATCCCGCATTGATCCCACAACAATCCATTTTAATACATAAAATCCGACCTGTTCGACACCCTTTTGGTCCCCTGCACACAAACCTGAATTACTTTAAAAAAATTTACTAATGAATGTTTTGTGCTCTTAATCTTCTTTACACTGCCCTAAAGTACTGACATATGTTTAGTACAGAACATAATAGGCACCTTGCAAATGTATTATAGGATTAGTTCAAAACAAACCCTCTGCTACCTTAAGCAAGGGTAAATGCAACCACTGTTTATTTTTGGGAACTTGCATGATTACCACATCTAACCTTGTACTCTTGTCACATTTACTGATGTGAAATTGTTTTGCTTTTTCAATATTTTTATGGATAAGTGTTAAAGACCAAAACTAGCTGGTTATAAGGGGGTAAAATTAGCCCAATTTGAAGTGTCGAGTGGTTTGAAAATCGGTTGTATTTAGTCCGAGTTTCTTGATAATGTTATTTTAGTAATTTTGTATTAAGTTGACCTTTTTGTACAGTACTCTGTTATCAACACCACAATCATATGTTGAACAGTTACAAAACACAGGCAGATTGTCCTTGTTCCCGTAAATTGCCACCACAGATGTTGGAGCATGGACCTTCAGAAATAATTTAGTTCAGGATCTATCACCAATTTGCAAAGAGTGATTACTTCACAAATTTTTATCATGTAGTCCTCAGACATTATGACAATAAATGTTATTGAAGTGAACTACATTTTTAAGTGGGGGGGGGTGGGGGCTGGGGGGGGGGGGTTCAACACATATGACCATACGAGGACGTGCCACAGACATCGGTCCCATTTTCGGCCTTCTGGTATAGTCAATGACCCCTTTTTTCCTTCCATTTTGGGGTATGCAATGGGTCTTTTTTTTTTCAAATGTTCCTGAAATTTGTTGGAAAATTTAGCCGCATTTCCGCAATCTGAAGCCAAAATTGTCCAATTTGCTTAAAATGTCAATTTTTGCAGTGAAAATGCAATTGGCTTATTGGCCTAAATTTGCATCTCTGTATCTCAAAAAATGGTATAGCTATGGGGCCTCACTTCCAGAGTAGTGGAAGGCCGTCCCTACCAACCATAGTTGGTTCCCCCCCTCCCCCTGGGGTTAAGTACGGTAAGGAACAATTAAAGAGAATGAGAAGTTTATTAATTACTCTCCATTATAAGTGTTGTAAAAAGATTCACACACAGATGGACAAACTCCTGTATCAGTCCACTTGAGCTGTCTTATTACATACCGATTGAAATCCTCGAATGACTTAAAATATTATAACCAGCAAAATATTTGCTGTTCCTTGGAAGTTTGAAAAAAGCAAATAACAGGTTTGTCCATAACAACAATATGGAGTTAAAAAGTCATGGCCATTAAATTTGCCCTATTTTGGTGGTTTCGGGTAATTTAAAACAGTACATAAATCATGTAATGTCATCAATTTTACATAGATTGGCTATTAATATCCCTCTGCACTTGAATAATTGTCAAATGAAAAATTAATTTACAAAAAGCTAAAGCCAGATTATGTGGTATATTTTTGTGGATTTCACATCCAGATCATTAAATTACGTAATGACAATGAAGTAACCATGTACTATTGCAATGATTCAAGGCGCATTTGGTTATCATACACTAAAATAAATTTTGGGCTGTTCATTTCAGGGGTG
>JAMKCH010019395.1:0-22106 GCA_023653785.1 Ophioderma brevispina | reverse complement strand
ACCCTTTTGGTTCAGATTAAAGGGGCATTTCGTGTCCCAGCCTCGCCCCCCCCCCCCCCCCGATTTACCTCAAAGAAATTGAGATTTTTAACAATCACCTGGAGGCTGGACCATTGGCCCTAGACTGTGTGACTAATCGACAGTTCTTAGGTCTGTAGTGCAAATTGAAATTCCATCATGTCCGTCCATATTCGTAATTTGTAGTTTCTCACATTTTTTCCGTAAACGGATGGAAATTACAAACGTAGCCTATGGGGCGCTGCAAACAACTAATTTGTTCATAACACCAAAACGCACATCAGAATCAACTGACATTTTGGAAATCATCTTTTCATAAACAAAAATAAATGTGCTAGGCTCACAAAATGCACCGTTAAGCTTTAAATCTGGACATGTTCATGATGTTGCTATTTAGTAGTACGCCCCGCTTCCCTGCCAAAACAGTGCACTGTAGGATTATATGTATGCCCATTTTACACAGATCGAATCTGGTGGTTTATGGGATAATAACCCTCTATTGCCCCTTGTTCAATTGTCAATCCAGGGGGGGGGCCCTGGGCAGGCTTCGAATTACCCGGTGCACACATGCACAGGTGCTTGTCGCTTGTCTCTCTGTGCATGTAACTGTTGTATCCTGCATGCACATGTGCATTAAATTTAACTTTGGAATTCATAAACCTATGCAATTTTAACTTATTTCACAGAAGTCTTGTAATGCTGAATGCTAAAATTTGAGAAACCACCTGTCATAGTCTAAATGTAGCAGAGTCCGATATGAATAAAGGTTGCAGTAGCCCCATCCATGTTTACAATAGGCCTGTGCATGTAACTTTACTTGTGCATGTCAAATTTTTTGAGTTACATGCACGGTGCATGTATTCTAAAATTGTAATTCGAACCCTGCCCTGGGGGACCCGGGACTAGCGGGGACTTAAGCCGGGAATGTAACATTTTGCTGTCGTGACACCCCCGCCTCTGTCCCCGGGCTAAGTAGCACGAAATCCCGGATAGCCGGGCTTACATTTTTTTTGTACCTCCCCCGCTATGTCCCGGCCCTACTAGTCAGGCTTCGGTGTGACAATCTCCGTATTCCTCTCGGCCAAGTGGGGGGCGGGGACTGGCTTTAAAACTCTGTACAATCCAGGCTCGCTCCCGGCTATGCGAAAACAGGTATAGCTATATAAAATCATAATAACATTTTGGATAGCCGGAGTGTCAGAAGCCGCAGCCGAAATTTCACCACATAGGAAGTTATGTTTGAGAAACCAAACCTTGTTTAGTTGGGTTGTTAAAAAAAATCCACATATCACGGCCTGTTATTCACACCTAAATGTATAATCTGGAAAGATATATTTCTAGGGGCATAGAAAACGGCGAAAGTTTATTATTTTCATTAAAAAGTTGTAATATACGGTACCAAATTATGAGAAAAAAGCAGTAGTTTTGGTAAAGTTTTCAAATTAAAAGACACGTTTAGTAAATATTGGATTTGAACAAAAACATTGTGTTCGCTTGAAAAAAAAAAGTTACCATCCAAGATCTTATTGACCAAGCCAACCACCAAACCCACTATAAAAAAAAACAATATTAAAGTTACCAATTGTTACTTAAGGCCATGTGTAGTATAGGGGGGACACCCATTAGCGTACATCATAGAAAAATCAAGTAAAATTCATCAATTTCTATATTTGCTAGTATAGCACTTAAATGATGTTACAACAATATAGTAAAACCATACATTTTCCGAAAGCTTGAAAGGTTTGTGTGTAAGGACTCTATATTGCAATGTTGACATTGATATACAGGGTATGCGAGAAACATATAGGTGAAAACCAAAAAAAAAAAAACACATTTTTTCAATTAATATGTACCTGAGAAAAATCTTGAAGACAAGTAGCATCTGCAAGATTTATATATTTTACAGGCAGAACTTTATTAGGGCCTTTCAAACCATATAAAATTGGAGAATAATCGGCTTATTGGACAAGTGACATACGGGTGGCCAAAAATGGACACATTTTTTGTGAAAAATAAACAGGTGGTGTTTTATTAAGAAGTACAAATGATGGATTATTAATAAAACAGTAAGAAAGCATTGGTACTGCCTGGAATCTTCAGAACAAATCATAATAACAAGATCTGGACAGGTAACAAAGAGTTGGTACAGGGTGGTATGAACTCATTTAGATTATCAAACTTGTAATGACCCCTATGCTTATGTAATAATATATTTTATAGGCTTTGTACATTGGTTCCTTATATCAGACTTGTTGTGGGCTGTGGTTCCTTAATTGTAAGAAATTTTCGATCCGGTAATGGTATTTAAAGTATAAAATGTATTTAAAGAATGAGACCATACACTTCAAATGTGAAAAACACATACATCGGTGGTGTTCAAATTAATATGAGTGTTATGCTATATAAAAACAAATTATGTAATCCATGATCGATGTGTGATAGTAGATATTGGCCTTTGAAATCTTGGAACATCAATCCACCAATAATACTCTGCTATTGGAACTTCCATTTGATGTCATTTCAAATTCCTGATCGTTGTATTCTTTTTTTAGTAGAAATTACTGACCATCGTCTCAACTTGCGAAGGGCCATCAAATGGCAAAAATCGCAAAATGGAGCTAATGAGTACATTATTAGTTAATTGGTAGCTAATTATATGGCATTATTAATAGTGGACAACTGAATTAATATTTGGAATTAATTTAAATGATGTTGATTGGTCTTTAAGCATTTATTTGTTGGTAATGCTTTGTGTAGTTGAAAATGAATCGCAATACGGAGGCCATTGTTAACGGTAATTAAACAAAGCTAATAATTATTAAGTTAAGGGTTGAATTGGATTAAGTACTGGGATTTTATACTAAGATATGTTATGGAACCTGTGCAAGAGAGAAAAAAAATCTAAAAAATCAAAAAAACAAAAAAAGTTGTTTGCATGTTACAAACATTTGAAAAATAGTAGGTATGTCAAAAAACCCAATTCCCATAGACTTAAAACAGGAGGCTGCACCGCGGGCTCCTGCACCCGGATTCCTCCACAGTTTGACTTTGTGATCATTTGCTTAATTAAAAAAAGTAACAATGATAAAACGATGTGAAAAAATAATGCATTTTGAAAGAAGGAAAAATAGCTTTAAAATAAAGCCCAAATTTATGAGAATTGGACAATATTTATCTTGTAGCACTTTGCTAACCCCAAAAAATGTAGTGTGATGTAACGTCCTCCCAAAATCAGGTGTCCCACTAAACGACAATCACATGACCTTAAATCTTTCTTCACATTTCAAATAAAAAAAGAAAAATTTTTTAGGTTTTTTCTTTTTTTAATTTTTTAAACTATTTGAGCAATCTCAATTTCCCCCTGTTCTTAGGTTAGACCCCAGGGACCCTCAGCTCGGCGCGCCTTGCGGGAAATTGAGCTGACATTACGCAGGAGCTTGAACAGGCTGTACCTTGGTGAACGGCGCGGCGGTTCAAAAACTTGCAATGATTCACGATAAATGGAAAATTTGAATGGGAAGAACACTGCAAAAACAAGTTCGGAATCGCCGATTACATTTAATGTTGATTTATATCGGGACATGCGGCGTTCGAGAAGTATTTTGAGCTAACAGAATGTATTCAGAGCATTTGTTTCCAAGCGATTCAATATTTCATTTCATTATGAAATTCCTGCATTTTATCCGCGTTTTATGCAATGAAATGGACAATATTCCTGGCATTTATCAAGAATTTTAAGATATCCAAATAGTTTCCACTACCTACTAGTAATTCTTGTGATTCAGTTGATATTAATTTTTAAAACATTTTCCTGTTGACTTATGTTTTTTCTGGCGATTGTACGTTGAAATATCGATCCTCGATTAGTTGATATCTCGACGTGCGACGAAGTGCCGTGTGTGCTATTGTATAGCTGCCTTTCACGACATGGGAAGAGATCAGAATGGCAATGGATCTATAAAAAATGGTATATATACTACAGATTTGACGGTTGCGATACTGCTCACTGATACCCTGGTTTTATATGTTGGACGCATGCGTGAAAGTCCCCGTTTATGTCACGGCGGAGCCGGGAAATTTTTGTACCTCGCGGCTTAAGTCCCAGCTACCATCAATGATGCTAATGCACTTGTTCAATTTTCCAATCCCGGCCCTGGGGGTCCCGGGACATAGCGGGGTATGCCGGGACATAGCCGGGCATGTACAAAAAGTATTGCCCGAAGCAGGGATGTTGCCGGGACTTGGCCGGGAAATGTCGTTATATTGTCCCCGCCCTGCCGGGACAATCATTGATGATAGCTGGGACTTAAGCGGGAGGCTACAAAAAATTTTCCCGGCGGCCGCCGGGACATAAACGGAGACTTTAACGCATGTGTCACACCTTATAAAACCAGGCTATCAGTGAGCAGAGTCGAACGGATTTCTGTGTTATCACCTTTATTTATAAGCTACATTGCCAGTCCGATCTCTTCCATGTTCGTGAAAGGCAAGCTATACAAGTAGCACACACGCACGTTCGTCGCACAGTTGAGATATCAATTAATCCGAGGATCGATATTTTCAACGTAAAATCGCCAGAAAAAAAATCAAAAAAGCATAAGAAAATGTTTAAAAAATTAATATAACATTTTAATTTTTTAACAATTTCTAATTTAGATAAAGATTCATTTAATCATAAAATCACCGGTAGATAGTGAAAGCTATTTGATATTTCTTGCTAATGCCAGGAATACTGTATTTCATTGCCATAAAAGCGGACGTTTAATGTGTGAAAATGAAAATATGATCGCTATGGAAACCAATAATTTTTAGCTCATGAAATACTATTCTGTAGGTCAAAATACTTCTGACTGCCGCAGTTCCGATTATAAATCAAAATTAAATTGTAATAGTGATTTCCGAACTTGTTTTTGTCAGTGTTATCCCATTCAAATTTGCCATTTTATCAGGATCATTGCAGTTTTTGAACCGCCGCGCGTTCAAGCAGAGTACAGACTGTCCCGGCTCCTGCGTAATGTCAGCTCAATACCCACTGACAGACTACGGCATGGGCATATATTCAAGTTTTTTTAGCAAGTCACTATCACGGGGTAGGTGACAAACGACAATCACCATGATGATCTTGTTGTGTGGCTGAAGTTTTCCGTTGGCAGATATGAGCAGGGTTTAGATATTACTCTGCATGTTTGTGGTCGGATATCGCGTTGGATTGTGGATTTTTTTTTAACAAACCAAACAAAACGAGGTTGGTTTCTCAAACATAACTTCCGTTGTGGTGAAATTTCGGCTCGGTTCTGCCGCTCCGGCGATCAAAAGTAGTTGATTTTATATAGCTAGACCCTGTTGTAGCATAGCCGGGACCGAGCCGGATTGTACAGAGTTTAAAAGCAGGTCCCGCCCCCATTGGCCAGAGGATATACGGGGATGGTCACACCGAAGCCTGGCTAGTAGGGGACGGGACATAGCGGGGTGTACAAAAATGGCAAGCCCGGCTACCCGGGATTTCGGGCTACTTTAGCGGGGAGGGGACAGAGGCGGGGGTGTCACGACAGCAAAGTGTACATTCCCGGCTAAGTCCCCGCTGTCCCGGGACCCCCAGGCCGGGATTGAAATTGACAAGTGCCATAAACACAGCCGAAAGGGTATTTTTGAATTGCGTTTCAGCGTGTTACACACAATTACATTTACATACCTGATTTTACCTGTTGATGGATTGTTTCCCTTCTTAAAAATAGTGTCATTATTACCAAAATCACGTAGACACAATTTTACTTCAAAACGTCACAAAAGATTTCAAATTTGAAGTTGTATTTGAACAAAAAAAAAGAAGCAAACTGGATCGTTTCACTCCACACAGACTCAGTGTTTGTTGATAAACACGCTTTAACTCAAAGACCTGAGGTCATTTTATATTTAACATTCCCTGCAGTGTGAAATCATTGCGGCGTCCTTAAACTTCATCAAATGGGTGAAATATGGAAGTGGTACCCATCAGAAAAAGGCACGTTGAAATTTGCAAATGGTTTAAGCCATTCATATTTTATTAATTTCAATTTAAAAAGGATTGTTAATAATAGATTGGTTTCTCTATGTAACCAATGCAGCCTTAAGCCTTAGTTCAAGATTTGTATATGTCTAGGTTTAGGTTAAATTTCTATGTGAGGCAAGTAATTGGTGTTGTCATCGGCATAATAAAACAATAAGGAGAAAAAGTTCGAGGACAAACTATATCATTTTAATATAGAATATAAACAATAGAGGTCCTAAAATGAGCTTGTGGCACTCCGCAGGTAGTGTTTAGATGAGAGATTTGTAGAATTTTATGATACAAATTGTAATCTATCAGTGAGATTAATTCCTGAACCACTGAGGGGCATGTCCGCGAAACCGTAGTGGAGTAAGCTTGGACGAAGAATGTAATGGTTATCATGTTGAACGCCTTCGAGAGGGCAGGGAAAACACCAGTGTATAATTTTATTATCGAGATTAGTTTACAATATTATTATAGGCCTTGGAAGCATTGACATGCATGAAGAATGGTTTGGACGAAAGCCAAAAATTGAGAAGTTAAGCAATTTAATCTAGAAATAAAAACTATACTCTAGTATGAACTATCCGCTCTAAGATTTAGAAAACGTGTCGAAAGCACTGCTGAAACTGAACTGGTCGATAGTTCGAGGGTCCATGCGATCCCATTTTTATAGATTTGGAACTACTATGGCACTTTTAAACTGATTCGTAGGGACAACACCAGAAGATAAAGATAAGTTAAAAATGTGAACTAAGGGGGGAAGCAATAATAACCGATACGATTTAATGATTTGGTTTTAAAGGGGGATGCCCGATTTAAGGAGATGAAGTGTTCGTCTGTATAGATTGGCTTCACCCAAAAACCCATCTGAAAAGTTTCGCCGCCGCCGATATTCAATCCGTTTGATGTGAGAGCTAAAAACGTGATTTTGTAAGCCCCATAGAAGTACGTGAAAATTAATATGGTTTCGACCAAAAATTGGCACATTTTTGCCTAAACTTTCCAACACAAATATCCTTTTGCCCTAAGATTTCACAGGGGTAAATGAGAAAAATAGTAGCTTTCTTTGATTATCAAAATTGTTGACAACTGCAGGTAAAATATGGGGCTTCTGGGGACGAGGTTAGTAGCGATGGGCCATGGACCTTTAAGTATCATAGCCCCACACTTTTTCCAGATTTATAGAGATCTTAAAAAGAGTAATGGATTTCTTCAGTATCAGTGGGAGAAAAAACTAAAGGAATTTCAGGACGAAGAATATTATTTAGATATTTCCTGAAAATGATATTTGGGGAAGAATCTTACGTGCTAGATTAGGTCCAATGGTAACAAAAGTGAATTAAAATGATTTGCAATATTACAAGGGTCGGAGTTAGGTAAAGGTATTGTTTACTTTAAACATGGAAGGAAGATTACAACTATTTGACGTCTATAAGGGTATAAGAATATATTTTCCACGTTTGTTTAGCATACATGTTTGAAAGGTTAAGTTTATCAAACAAAGTATGACTTTGTGGAGCCTCGAATTTATTAGTAAGTTTATTACGATAAGTTATGTAATTTCTTTTATTTGCTTCGGTAGGATTGATCTTACATATTTTAGGTAATTTCCTCTTTAAGATGAATAGAATTTAATACAGCTTTAGAGATCCATGGTTTGCGAGGAATTCTGCGTGGATTATTAGATCTAATTGGCAGATGACTTTAAGGGGAAATGTAAATTATATATCTCGGTAAATTTTCGAATAAATGCGTCATAGGCAGCCTGGGTGGATTTAAACTGAACAAAATTTCCAGTTTAACACGTTTCATATGATTATGGAAAAGTACGAATTCTGTCATGATTTAAACAAACGTGAGGTCGTAGGTGACGAGATTGGTGATGCCTGATAGGTGAAGGTTTGGGTATTTGAAAAAATGGGAAACACATGATCGGTAAGACCTACAACAAATACGCCTGAAAGTATAGAGGGGGTGAGAAAATTGTAAATAATTATCAATTAACAGACACCTGTTGTAGGAGTAATTATAGTAGGCCTGTCAATCAAAGGATACATATTGTAATTATGAAAAATAGGCAATTAAAATTGTAATTATATTATGTTATTATGCTTGATAAGAGATCAAAATTAAAATCACATGAAATATAACATTGTTGTTTCATTGGATAGTTTAGAATGCAGTTTTCTAAATCAGGAAGAAATAATCGAGAATCAGAACGTGGGCACGATAAATGTTACCAACGATAATATTTTTATGAACGAGTTTTTAAAAATTTCAATGAAAATCGATTCAGAGTGATCAGGAACAGAAGTTGCGGAAATCAGATTTAAATCGTCCACATTATACGATAAGAAACGGAGCGTGCACATAAATGCAGAACACCACTTCTCTACCGACACGGGGGATGATTACTAAGTATAATTTGAAATTGAATAACTTGGAACCATCCATCGTTGTACCAGGTTTCAGACATTGCAATTACAGTGAATACATGATTAAGTTCAGATGATTAAAACAGTGATATCGTCAAGATTTTGCTAAGGCTACGGGGATAATATGGCAAGATGGAAAAGTCATCGTTACCCGAATAGGATCTCATTGTCGAATATATAGGAACATCTATTAGAGGGATTGTAATGTAACAAGTTATCAGATTCATCACGTGCATTATCAAAGCACATTTTCAAATGAACATGGATTTAACTTCAGGTTCATTCAACATTCTATATAATCAAGAGTATTATCAAAACAGTACAAAGAAAATTTGAATTTAATCATCATAAAACAAAAATGGTTGAAAGGAAATATTTCTCCTGTACAGCAAAAACAATACCAGTCATTAGTATCATCAGTATAGTGTAAACACACGTTTATGGTAGAAAGAATACAGCTTGACATTAAATCTTAGGATGGTTGGTATATAAATACCTTCAGAAACAATTATTAAAAGGTAGGGTTCATTATTGCCCAACATCAACATACACTAAAACACAAAACAATAAAAGTCAAGCGAAAGGGAATTTTAAGGCCTCTTAGTCTTAGTGACAAACGCACACAAAATAACGATGGAGATGTTAACACGAGGTGGTCTACTGGAATTGGTACATATCAAAGAATTAATAAAGACAGCAACTGGAAAACAAATACATGATTCCGCAGAGCACCTCTGAGTGAGATATCTCAAACCATGCGAAGTGAAACCGCACCACACACGACAGCGCGCAAGGAAAATGGTGTTGTATGATCTCTCAACTTTGCTCGGGGAACCATTTAAAGCATAAAAACCAACAATTATAAATGTGATTGCTAGGGAGTAAGGCATTCCAAACATATTGATTATTGCCTAGGTCCATGTGCTTACTACATGGAAGAGAGTCATAGCTGCAGCTATATTTATAAGAAAAACATGAGCCGGTTAATCCAAAGCATCCTCAGTGAAAAAAAAAGTTAAAAAAGGTGGGAATCCAATCTGGAAGCTAAGTCTTGCAAGTGCATTCGACTGCGAAAACTAATTTACATATCAAAGCCCTTCATCAAAATTTGTCTGACAACGCAAGGCCAACCCGAAGTCTACACTCTCTCGGTGACGGTCTCTATCATAGGCGTCGTAAATCCCGGGGGGATGGGGTGATGTTTTTTAGGGGATATATCCCCCCAAATTTTTTATATTTTTGGGGGGATGGTCAATACGAATATCTCCCCCCCAGTGATGCCCGTTCCCACGGTCATGGTTTTTGACCAAAATAACATCATATTTACCATAATAGTTTTAAAAATGGTACCAATGGTTGTGCGCTATGCCAACGCATTTTGTTCTAAGTACATTTAGGATTTTAGCTTCCAAGTGGGCAATTTTTTTAGTGCACTTTGTGCGCACATGTGCTAGTATAGACCCTTGCAGCAAAACCAGTTTAATTCATAAATTTAATCAAAAAACTTAAAAAAAAAAAAAAAGATTTACGCCACTGGGATATATCCGTTAATGACGCAGTTGACGGATAGAGTTTCTCGATCAACTTGATAACGTATAGAAGGCGATGACCTATGTGAAAAAAATCTCCAAAGACATGTAATATTTTGCCAAAATTTGTGACTACAATCATTTCTACTACTCCAACGAGTGGATTGGTACATTAGAATTAGATTTTGTTTCTCAATTTTAAGGATTTTTAAGGATTGCCCTTGCTTCCGTGTCATCAGTAGAGTTTTCGGTAAATTTAGGCGACCTTGTTGCCCCTTCTCCTGGCTTGAAACATGGTTTGGGTGTATTTTCTAAATACATTGGTGAATAAAAGTTACTGAACTGTGCCATGGGAATTGAGATTTTATCATAGTGATGGTTAGCCTTATTGTCCTTATCAGCCCTGCAGAGAAGCATGAATGTCATGCTTGACAGAAATAAACTAAATTATCTTTTTTATTACATAAAGTTGGCATTTTGTCTTTGTGATTTAACACATTGACATTGGGAAGCATTCTAATGAAAAAAAATCAGTTTTGAAAAAATGGGGCGCTTCTCTTTAAATGCTACCTCCAAAAAATATGTGCTTATGGCATGCACTAGCAGATACTGAAATTTCAGAAATGTAAATTGTCAGATGAATCATTTATGTTATGCATTTTGTATTCATGAATTGCCCTCATTTCTAGCACCCCTAGTATGACTGAATAGCCCTTAAAAAGTTACAGATATAGAGCATGAAGTGTCTCAAAAGTAATTGCTGCTTTTTTTTAAATCCAACTTCCTAAGTTAGATTTGTGGTGCAAGAAGTATGTTGTTGTGTTATTTGATTTGCGATGCAAGTGCACTGTTAAGTCATTGACACACTGTACTGTTATCACCACCATCCATGGTAGACAAAAATTACCTTATGTACATTTAGGTACTTTTTTGGTAAAAATGCATTAATTGATTGGTCATGCATAAACTTGCCCACATTCTTATGCAATGTTGCCAGTTTCTGATTGGTGGGTTGCCAGTTTCTTTACTACATGCGCATGGCACTATTTTGGTCACTTACTTGTAGCAATTGATTTCAATTCTTTTCAGACTCCTAATGATGGCGTCCTCAGCAAAAGCCATAACAGATGAAATCAAGCGCAATGTGAGAGCCGTCCTGCTGTCTAAGATCGGTGGAGTTCCCGTGGAGGCCTTTAACAGGGATTACAGGTCTTTGCTTGGCCAACCATTTCCATATAAAAAACTTGGCTACGGAACATTACGGCAGTGTCTTGAGGCCATGCCTGATGTTGTGAGGTGTGTAGTTTGGTATATATACCCTATATAGGTTAAATGCATGCTCATTGTTGTAAAAAGGGGTGGTTTTTTTCCAGAAGAAACCACTTCTTTCCTGATCACTACGAATTTTGTAACCTTTTACACAAAATAAACCGCATAACATCATGTGCTTAGTCTGTAAGGTGCTTGTTTCCAATCGTCTGATTTACCCGAAGTAGGATCGATTTGGTATCAGATGAAGGAGGCCATAATTTTTTTCTCATTGTCATCCTGAAATTTGAGCCTCAAATGTGTTTTTCATTCATTCCCAATAAACAAAAACTGCCGTTTTAATGGTTACCATGCATAACCATCAATATTAGCACAGAGTTGAATAGGGCTTGTAATTGCATTATTGTCTTCAACAATCAAAACTGCAGGTTTGTTCCCACGGTACTTGATGGGGCGATGTTGGTAGTGCCAGGCTCTCATATCAAGCCGAGAACCCAACTATACAATTATTGGAACAAGCACCTTTAAGGTTTCTTCTGAATTCATGAGTGTGTCAAAAGAGTGGTGGGGGGGGGGGGTGACCCCCCTTTATGGAAACACCTGTGAGAAACAGGAAAACACCAATGACAAATTACCATGCTATAACCACTCTTGGTCTGTACCTTAACTCGGAATAGCCCGACTCTATTTTTAGGGATATGCGATATGCCTGGTCACCCATCCAATTTCGCTTTTTACAAGAAATTAAAGCCCATGACAAAACACCAGATTAACCCTAACAACGGCCCCAGAGGGCAAATGAAGCCAACGAAAACGTGGTAACCGGTCGGAAAATGTTTCTCGTTGCCAATCTCGCCCATCAACAACTATTTTGTCGCGCAAAGAATGCAATTTTGCGCTCATTGCATCTGGGCCGTCTTAACCCGAAAATGACGCGATGTTCCTCGTTGCATTTGGGCCGTCTTTATGTACCGGAAATGACGCGATGTCCTCGGTGCATACTGCATCTGGGCCGTCCTTCCCGGGAAATGACTGCGTGTCTCGTTGCAAGCCCTGGGACGTCATTCCGGTAAATGAATGGCTATTGCTTTCATCAACTGCATTCGGACGGTTTTTGCCCCGAGAAGGCGCAAGCTTTTCAACCAGGCAAGGTGACACTGTGTACAAATGCCCAGCAACGACAATTTCGATTCGTTCTATGGTGATCGCGCCACCATTTTCGATACGCTATTTTGTTTAATTAAATGCATAAACGCATTCATGACGCTTAAACCGAACATGACGTACATAAGATCGCCACGCACATGACTATGATGTAGCTTAATAGCGCCACTCAACCGACTGGCGAACTATACAGCTACAAATTTCCATGCAGATCAGTTGGGCAGTACCGCATCCATTATTGTTTTTTTTTTTAAAAAATTTATTTATTTATTATCCCTGTTTTTATTGCTTTTTTTAAGTTTTTTATTTTTTTCGTTGTTTCTGGGACGTCTTTCCGGCAAATGGCGCGATGTTTTTCTTTGCCTCTGGCCGTCTTCCTGGAAAATGACGCGTGTTTTTTTTGTTGCATCTGGGCGTCTTCCGGGAAAAATGACGGCTCTGTTTTTCGTTGCATCTGGGCCTTTATTGACTTACGCTACTTCTTCCTGTGCCGGGAAAAAGGGCCGAGATGCAATGAAACGCAATTTGCTCATCGTTGCTCCTGGTCATGGGGCCGTTAAAAATAAAAATAGATTTGCCTTCGTTCAATTTGGAGGGAGTGGGGCCGTCGGTAAAACGACCCGGTCGGGTTATGGTTAATTTTGTACCAGTCCCCTAGGGTCTAAACACTCGATCACCCTACTATCTGTTATAACGATGTCGATTTTAAAATTCAAAATCGGTTCAGTCGCGATTTCGATTTTTTTCTGTGTACTTTGTAGTGTATCATCGCGTTTTTCGACAGCCAAACGCTGCCAGAAGGTAGCAGATTGATTTAGGCAAACCACACAACGGTGAAATAATAAGTTAGGAACAACATAACCCACTCTTGTGTACATAAAATAATAAATTGATTGTTTTCAGTGTTCGATTTTCATCACCATTTGTGCCCCCCCATCAGTTAGGGAACAATTTTAATTCAGTTTGGACCTCTTTTATTTAATTTTGATCGGTATAAAACGTTAAAAAAATGAAATTTTGCCGATACCGATCAGATACCGATCAGGTCAAAGCGGGTCCCAATTTCAAGAATACCGATCCACAGTTTCTAATAAGTACACTACACATCAGGTAATCAAGTGGTCCAATGTTGTGAATTAGGTTCTTGACTTAATTATCTTCAGATGACAGAAAATCCTTTGATTGACAAGGCTACAACACATATCCCCTAAATGTTTTTAAATATAACTAGGGCTAGTTAAAGATCCAGGCCCGCATGTACAAGATACGATTTTGTGTCAAAGCGGGCCCATATTTAAAAGAGTTGTTGTATCTTTCCCTTGCCAGCACTGCAACAAGAAGACACTCACTGGAAGAGTCACAGTTTTGAATCTGAACGTCTTTTGATAACATAATATTATATACATGTATACATTTGGGGAATTGTTTTTTTGCTACATTTTAATATCCCATTTGCATATTATCCAATGGCATTTGGACAGTGGTTTGTTGAAACATGCCTGCAGTTTGCAAATTTAATTTTTAAAGATCGTGTTAAAGAGAATTGCTGTGCCTCAGATTCTTGAGCCAATCATGATCATTCCCAAACATTTTTTTTTTCAAATATTGATATGTTTCAACATGAGGTGAATTCAAAATCATATCCAAAATTGGCCAAATATACTAACAGATTATTTCTTCGTCTTTAGGTTTGAGGTCAAATCTGGAGTAGACCATCTCTTTGGTATTGCTGATGAAGATTCATTTATGTCATCCTTTGCAGTTAAAGCACAATTTCCAGAGTTTGGTAAGTCAAATTCTATATCATATGTGTGACCATCCACTATAGATGGGCACTGATGTCAGTAATTTCAAAATTAGATGAAACTAGGCTAATTACAAGTTACTGGTTTTAGATACAACCACTTGAATCTGAACCATGAGTGCTCACCAGGCTGACTTGTATAGATTGTGAATGTATACCTGTATTGTATTGTTTTTGTATTCTCTTTAATGTGATAATAAAGCACTTTTAACAATAAGTGATTGAATATGTTATTAATTGCGAATATACTTTCATAGCAACGACATCTTTATTTCCTTTTAAAAAATACTTGCTTAACCATGTTATGATGTCTCGTAGGCGTCAAAGGTCAGAAATGCCTTTCAAACACAATAAATGAGCCTTGTGCACAAGTGATCTAAATTTTATATAATAAACAGTTATTAATTATCTTTAATTGGTTTGGTTCAAGAATTTGGTATGTCCAAAACATTACATAGTAAGATTACACACAATTTATAAGATTTGTACTTAATTGTAAACAAGAATGTCCACTATGTCCACAAGAAGCGTTGCAGTTCAACGATGATACATATCTTCACAGTGAAGACTCCAAAATGACAGCGCATAAGTTCACATAAAATTCCTCAGGTAATATATTCCAAGGGAATCTTCTCAGTCCTGAAGGTAATTTTGTCCAGCAGTTCAAGACGACGGTGTTTTCCCTCGATGACACTAATATTCTGCAATACAGTCCAGGTATTCTACCACCATCAGTCTGTCGCTAATGTTTTCATTTAGGACCACAAACTGGAATCACCTTTTGATTCCAAAACTAAAGCTCTTTTGGCTTAAAAGACGACAGCAAACAGTTTAAGTAGCTTTCAAGCTCCGGCAGTCTCCAAAGTTTTATAAAAATCCTGGCGACATGTAAAGTTCAAATCTACCATTATTGTAGATTAAAACTAGCTATAAATAATTATACTGTATAGCTCCAGAGCTCTGGTTTAGCTCCTGATTACAACTGCATATTTGCAATGTTTTGATCTCAAAGCATAAACAAGTTGACTCGGTTTCTAAGTTTACATCTTGGGGAATTCCCTTTTCTCCCCTTGTGCAATCTATTCCTTATTCTCTTTTCAACATAAAGTACTTTTCCCATGAGAAATCTTTTCTCAAATAAAATTGAGATATAAAATATTTTATTCAAAATTTTGAAGGTAATATAACACATGTTAGTTAGTTAGTTAGTTAAACCAAAGTTTTAAATCTGGTTTTGTCCCTGTTAAACGTGGGTGGCCGGATACACCTCGCCCTCAGCAATACTGCTGTGTGAGGATTTATTGGAGCAAAAGATAATTGACCGGGTGCCCTTCCTGACGCCAATCCACAGTTTTCGGCAGTGGGCCTAGCCTTTGGGCAATCAAGCCAACCATGCAAGGCAGCATGTGCTGGATGGCCGCCATTAGCTCTCCAGAGCTGACGCCCTTGTAGGTAGATCTTTTTTCATTCTACCAGGGTAACAAGCTACCCTCCTCATCAGATTTCCTTAGAAACCTGATGGGGGCGTCGGTTTAACCGCCGACTCGGCCCTGGGACAGGTAGTACTGGTTACCAGGATACCAGTAGCAGGCCCTCAAAGGAAACCTGACCTGACCAACCATAACTCTGCATTTCTTCATTTGAAGAAATGCATGCAACTTAAATGTTGTGTACATTTTGCGGCGCATGTCTCAAAAACCCGGAAGTTGAACACCACTTGTCATAAATATTCATATATTCATCACTTCTTCAAAATCATTTGGACGATGTGTCAAGAATAGCTAATAAATATTCAGATTCACTTTTGCTGATGTAATGTTGATTCTTGCATAAGTAATTGACTTAGCGATCTCATTAGCTCCTAAATACTTATTAAGATATTCGTCATGAACAGCTGTAAACAAAACACTTTGAAAAATTGAATATTCATAGCTTGTGATAGTTTATGAATATGGATGACAGTAACTTGACGGAGAGTTATGGAGTAATGTGTCAATAATACGTATTTCAGTGAGAAGAAAATCATTCATGTTCTAAATGACACTAGAATTATTATATATTCTGAGAAGTACTAGTAATTCTTCAGTCAAAAAAGAGAAAAAAGTCAGCCTGGTACTACTGTCTGAACAAAGTATTCACAGTCATTTTATGCCTATTCAACAAGGTGTGACCACTCTACCCCTAAAGGTAGCAATCGCCACATACGCACCGTAATCACATTTCATATTCTCGTGACACACAAAACAAGTCCACATAAAAATCGCTTCAAAAGACATAATATCCCATTTCAAGGAATATAAATTGGCTCCAAATAATAGAGCAGCAGCCCAGAAGGTTTTGATCAAACGACCGAGATACCAATATCTAAACACGGGAAAACTCAAAGAAAAATATAACTTTTGCAAATATGAATGCCTGCCGGAGACCCGCTGCTGCCTGTGGCCCCAGGAGAGGGGTAAAGTTACTATGGGGGGTCAAATGTTGAACTGCTCTAAATCTAATGTAATATAGCTCAAATTATTCCTTGGGTAACCAGGAGTAATAAAGTCAATTGGGTCACATGCGTGTGGTGCCTCCTTTCCAAGATATTTGGGAAAATAGGCTAAAGGTCATTTGTTTATTCAAGAACGGTCACCCTTTGCAATACCCAAATTTCTTTGTAAAAATATTTAAAATAATATTTAATGATACTGTTTCCAAATATGAAATGCTTTAGCACTTTCGGCATCTTCTTGTTGTTATAACGGGAGGGGGTAAAAAATTCCCTGTAGGACTCTATGGGGATGGGGACATTATGCCCCTCCCTATTAAAGGGAACCAACCCTATGCAAAATAAAAAAGCGCATTTTGAATCAGTATCATTAAATAATTTTTTTGATATTTTTTTACAAAGAAATCTGGGTATTGCAAAGGGTGACCTTTCTTGAATAAACAAATGACCTTTAGCCTATTTTCCCAAATATCTTGGAAAAGAGGCACCACGCGCATGTGACCCAATTGACTTTTTTACTCCTGGTTACCTAAGGAATAATTTGAGCTATATTTCATTAGATTTACAGCAGTTCAAACATTTGACCCCCATAGTAACTTTACTCCTCTCCTGGGGCCACACGCAGCAGCGTTTAATTTTGTTTTATGCTAATTTTTTTCTTCTGTCACTTTTAATTGACATTATATGGCTAAATTATAGGATTGTCATATCAGTATTTGTAATTTGATGTTTAGTTGAATGAATCTACAAATGGAATGAATGATTGATTGCATAATCATAAATCATTAAAAACCTTATTATTGTTATTTAATATTATTATAATTATTATATTTTCATCATTATTAAATCATTATTATTACTATAATTATTATTATCATTAGTATTTTTTATTATCATTATTATTAAATTATTATTATTGTTAAATAATATTATTTTCATTATTAAATTATTATTATTATTGTTAAATGTTATTATTGTTATTATTATTATTATTATTTGCAATCCAAGATAACATTTTATATTTCCTTTTTTTATTTCTATAATGAAGAGGTTTAAAGTTATCATGATGTGACACAATCTTTAATATATAACTACCAGTTCAGAAAGTGTTAAGGCCATGGCGATGTCTTGGGACAATTGTTGTGCGATTCTGGAAGCTGTAACTTTGATAATAATGACCAAACAAATTTATTTTTACCATTTTATTACCCAAAGGTAAGAACTGTCATTTGATATTAATTGCAATAAAAAAGGTACACAAATAGGTCAGCTAAGCTATACTTTAGACATAATTGCCTAAAAAAAAAACACTGGCCATGGGAACCACTAGAAACATCCCCGTTGTAGCAACGTTGGACAGCTTTGTAACTTCTTAACCGAAAGGGCTATTTCAATTCTGCTTTAACATTGTGTTTTCTAAGTGAGAGCTTTAATTAAAATATAGTTTTCGTTATTTAGAGAAAAAATGGATTTGGGTTTGATAGCTTATAAAGGAAATAATGAGCATGAAAAACAAATTTGAGATAATGAAAAGGACCCTTTCTGAAATCACTTCCACGAGTTGAAAACAATTGGATGTTACATTTCTGGTAAAAAAAAAACAGAGAGTTCCAGTTGGGGAGGTGGCAGTTGTGGCAATTTCTGGAACAAGGATGCTGACATTACTAGTAACTCACAGTGTGAGTCAATAAAACCCTACATTCAGGAAAAGAATAGAAGGAAAAGAATTGGTTTCGAAAGGTTTTAACGGTATTTTGCTTCAATGTTTGGTTTGGTGGTTTTTACAGGGATATAAAACAGGCTATCAGAAGATTTTTAGTTGGTTGTCTTTTCGGTACTTAGGGTTCAGAAACTATGTCAATTTTGCGGAGAGACCTAAGAATTCTGTTTGGCCGATTTTTTTAGCCATACCCATGCGGAGAGACTGACACCGAGTTTATACCATAACACATTTAGCAAAGACAATTCACACATGCAATTTCAGATGGTATCGATTTCATTTCGACAAAAACATATCAGTTTGAATAAAATGGTCTATTGTGCATGTGTAACATAATTATAAGTAAAATATCTTCAACAAATTGTTCAATCATAAAGAGTCAGTTATTGAAAATCACTCCATATCAATGTCTCAGTTCATGAACATAATGAAACTGCTCAGAGATTTGTGTTTTACATCTCTAAGGTAATTATTTTGCACAAATACAGTAAACTCAGCGTCCATAAATTGCGAGAAGAACTAAAGCTTAAGTTTTCTGTAAATAAATTGGAATTAAAACTTGAAATTCAATATCGCACTGTTTTCTTTTCTTCAAGTGAAATACAAAACCTTCTATGGTTTCACTTTGGCTCCCAAGTTTCGTTGTAGGATAAAACCATGAAATCTTGTTGAACCAAAGTAAACTGTGGTCTTACACCAACTATCTTGACTTTCTTATTTGGGAAATTGAATATTTATTGTTTTCATTCTGCATTTTCTTTTGTAATCTCCGGGATATTATTTTATAATCCTTCAATTATTCTCGCACCTTCTATTGTTTTAACAATAATTTGGTTATTCAGCAAATCACTGCTGAAGACCACGTTACTCTATGTAAACGATGCATGATCCTTGTTTTGGTAAAAATCGGCCAAACAGGATTTTTAAGTCTCTCAGCAAAATAGGCATAACTTCTTCCTCCAAAGTCCAAATGACACCAAATAAACGTTTTCTGAAAGCCTGTTTATCCCTCTTTAAACCACAGCACACATTTGAGCAAAAATAATTCTTAACTATTTTAATTATTTTTTATTCTGAATGTAGGGGTTTTTTTGACTCACACTGTATTACTGCCAGCATTTACCAAACTTGAAAAGCATGTTGTCATCAGCTCACAGACCATTGCTATTGTATATGTACTAATCCCAGCTAATCCATCTTTCACTTGCCAGATCAATATCTTACTACTAGCCTAAAGTACAATGCCTGAATCCCGGTCTGAATGCTTTTGAATTGTGTCATAAAACATGCTAGATACACTGTAAATTCTGTCAGGGATGTGAACACCTTTCTTTTCTGTTTCAGAAATTGTCACCTCGCCCCTGGAACTCTTCCTGTTTTTACTGTTTTAACAGAATGTAAACATCCAAATTATTTTCAAACTGGTGGAAGTGATTTCAGTAAGGGTTCTTTTCATTATGTCAAATTTTTTCATGCCATTATGTCCCTTTAAGACTTCTTGTGGACCCTTTAAATTTGAAAATTGCTTTAGCATCATTGTAGAATTATTGAATTCAAACAAAGGAACTAGATAGGTCTATTACTAGATGGGATTTGTCAATGCATGAGAAAGTAAAACATATTCAGACATTGACCTCATTTATAAAGTGTATTTAGAAAAAAAAATTCTCACAGAAGGATAAAATCCATTGCACTAACCCTAACATGTCACTGGTTCCTCCCGACAACACGTCCCACCCGCAATGCAAGGCACTACAAAAATATCTCTAGACGTCCCACCAGCAACCTCCGGAAATTGTGCTTAGACTGCCAATGGGCCGTTTACCCTCCAGCAAAAAAAAATGCCGGAAGAGTATTGAAGTCCCATCAGCAATAGGCAGTAATGGTTCTCCTGAGGAGAAAACGTCCCACCAGCAACTTGCAGCAGTTGGTTTTCAGCCATCTCCTTAGGGGAAAGCGGCCCACTGGCAATGCACAGCAATGGGTTTTTATTAGCTTTACTTTCAGGTTCGTTAAATTGACCTTGACGCCTCTGCCAAATTTGGAAGGTCAAACATACGTTCAGTATTCTGGAAGAACCCAGAATACTTTGGAAAAATAGTGCACAGTGGGAAAGAAAAAAAGATGGCGGAATACTACCTGAAAAGCTACAGATGTTTCACCTGCAATCGGCAGCAGTTCCTCTAGCTAACAAGGCAGGCGGTATATCACACATACCACAATATTCTTGATACTGACACTCCAAGACCACAAAACACCACAAAAATTGATTGTGATATTGCTTAGTAGTTAATAAATCAGATAATACCAAATTAGAAGTAACTATTATATTCCACAAAATACCACAGTAATAACAACAACACACTGCTCCACGATGACAGGGCTGCCACAAGAGGAGAAATTGGGACAAGGGGGAAACCTTGGAGTTTAATAGGCTAGGGGGTCTACAACCGATCCAGTTGAAATTTGAGAGAAGTCAATCCTAAAAAAAAACTACTCCTGTCACTTTAAAGAGTGAAATAATCTCCTGTGTGCCAAACCAGCCATAATCGGCAACGTGAGTAATTTGATTGCTGGTTTTTGCCGGTTGGGACGTGATATGGTTAATGTCTCAAGTAAAAGGCACAAAACACATCCAAAAAATGAAAAACAATCTATGTCCCAAATCTTTTCTAAAACACACAACATACTTAAAGCACGCCATTCTTGACATTGCATGACAGAATCAATGCCAGGTTATCAACATATCAGATGTTCTGTCCCATACTAACATTTGTCAATATCTTTTTTTTACTTGTGATATTTTACAGAAGATTACAAAAGATAAAAGGAGAAATAGGTCGGGCAACAGAGGTGGATTGGAGAAGGACAGTCCAGTTAACAGAAATCCACAAAAGGCCACAAGAGAAAAAACAGAGCATTGGCAAGAGGGAAATGTACCGGTGTCAGAAGTACCCAGGGCTTGTGGGCAAAATATGCAGGGATTGTATGGAGTGGTTGTAAGGGAAGCCACCAGGGAAGAGTGACGTTAAGCAAGAGCTTCTTTAAATACTTCTGTTTCCAAAACAATATGGTACTTAATTTTGGCCCCCAACAAACCATGTGTGTAGGGCCTATGTGATCATTGCAGGGATGCTGGATGGATGCCTACTGGAGGCCTAACCAGGATACCTGTTCTGGGTTGTCCTCATGGACATTCATAATCCACTCTAAAGAACTAAACCGACGAATTTCAAATGTTGCACGGTGATATAACATGGTGAGGTCATTTGCTGTATAATTTTAGAAGCCCCGTACCCGGAGGGGGACACGGTCGCACCCCCAAATTCCAAAAAGAAGGGGGGTGGGACGGACGGGTTAGGTGGGTGCAGTCACACCCCAAAATTCCAAAAAGAGAGGAGAAGTCTACTTTTCTGTGCTCTTTTTGATAAAAAGGTCCGAAATTTAGAGAAGAAAAATAACAAGAAGTCCACTTTTTGGTAATGAAATGTTCAAAAAGTAAAAAAAAAAGAACATTAAGTTTTAGGGGATTGGGTCCACTTTTACAAAAATCGACCACTTCTAATATGGTACAGTGATGAAACAAGAGGTCATGACTTTTTGTCCTGTATTACTTTTTGGACAGATGATGAATATAACCCTAAA
>JAMKCH010019394.1:0-39598 GCA_023653785.1 Ophioderma brevispina | reverse complement strand
GTTGTGGGATGGGCAAGGCTCATAATTCTCAGTCAGAATCAGAAGGTAACTAGACGGTTCTCGCGTTGAAAAAACATTTCCCAATAAATCATGACGTAAGAATTGGAAGTGACATCATAGTTCTTTAATGTGTCGAACCTACAATTAGGCATTCTAAGAGATCTCCCTTACACCATGAGTAGGCACAAGACCAACAGAGTAGGTGCTACAACATTTTAAAAAAAACCAATATAAACATAATAAGGTAATGGTAGAGTGTATGATTTGTGCTTCATCAGCTTCTAAAATTCTTTTAACCTAAGTACAATTTTGGTTTTCTTACCCATGTCCTGTTGTATCTCTGTCTAAACTGCTCGGAGCGACCTGCCGCAGGGCTACAATCTGGATCTCGACCATTGGCTGTTGAATTATAACAATTCCAATTATTACTTATATGTTCTCGTTCGATTACAAGTACTGTATTCTCTACTTATACGAGAGCCTGGTAAATATACAACATAGTCAGACAAATAGCTCCGAAACTTTTAATGCAATACCAGTCACTTTTTTGAACAGCGCACCCCCATTTTCCAAATATTTTGAGATTTTGTGCGTTGCATGGGTACGTGACTAGTAATTATACCTGTGATGGTAGAGCTTTGCAATTATCCCGCTGTGTCGCATAAAAGGAATTTTGTAATTCGAATACTTAATATCGTAATCACCGATAATAATTCAAAAATCAGGCTGCTGCAAACGTCCTTCCAAACGAAATAGCCGGAAAATTGTGCTATGTACGTCACACCATTTACGCTCCATACTAGAATGCTGTAACTTCTGGGACACATCGCCACCAATTCCGTTTCAGCATCGCTACTTGGCCGTCTATTCTTATATATGTTTCTACGTCATGTGACTCCCTAGCAGCCAGGCGCTGTGTTAAAGGCTCTGCAATTGAATTGAACAAGGAATGAAAATACGGTTTCCGCGTACTTGGATAATCGCGAAAACGACAAATCATGTGCGCGTTAGAAATGGGTTCCTGACAAAAAAAGACCATTATCCTCAACTAGTTTTGTAAGCATGGCGGTTGGCATGACTTGACAGCATCAATCGATAATTTCTCTGCTAATAATGTAAGAGATTTTTCACAGTTCTTTTTTCAATTTTTTTTTTTTCGTTTTATTTAAACTAATCAGCTACTAGACAATTTAGTTAGGAATATATTTTGGGTGCGTAAATCGTTACGATAGGCCAAGTTATTTTTGCGCAATACCCAGTGTATCAAAAAAGATCCAAATCAACGCTATTTGACCCGGGTCCGAATATGTTACAAGTTGTTGTGTAACGTGTCAGCCACTTTGGGTAGACGTTTATATAGAAGTCCATTGATTCAATGTGGTATTACAATTGATTCCGCCATGCGCTATATGACGTTGTGCAGCAGCGCTTGACGGAATGAATACAATTACCTCATTTATCATCAGAAGACTTCCTATAATGAAACGGGTCTACCGCACTGGGGGCATGTACCTGTCGAAAACTGTGAACTGCCCTAGTGCCGTGAAGATTTGCCAAGTCGCTGTGGCTCAAATTACTTTTCTGACCAGTATTTCAAAAATGGGGCGGCGCTGTGTGTCCAAGTCGACACTAACATGGGTGTGACGTGTCTACGCTCATCATTAGTTTTCCTTCAGTTCAGGCTCGATAAATTTAGAGTCCCATTTTCGTTAGGCTGCATTGTTTTATCATGGATGACATAAATTTGCGTTTCCAGCTCTGTGTTAAATTACAATCAGGGATCCCGATTCTAATTACAAAATCAATTCTTTTGTAACAAATATGCATTTTTAGCATTGTCGTTTGCAGTTAATAGTTTTACTAGAAAATTACCAACACATCTGTGCAAATCTCAAATTTCTGGAAAACTGGGGGCGCTCTCAAAAATAGTGCCATTATTGCTTTAAATGTTAACTGTTAAATTATCAATAACCTATTTGCTTGAAATGATATTATGTGTTGCCCACTAAACCACAAGTAAAACTTTGACTGTGAAGTTATCTTAAACCTTTCACCTTAACCTCCATATTAGACATTGTAGATCAAATGGCTGCTTCTTAAACTTGTCACAGGAATCCATTGCATTAGGTAAGCCTCCAAAGTCGCCGCATCTGAGTGCACAATTTTCTGCCAAGAAGGGGCTACATGGATGTCTTGGCAAATTGGTAGACCATGTTAATCAGACTGTAAACAAAATTAACTACAGTGTGGTAGAATATTTTTAAGGAAACTTTCTTTTTGATTGTCACATATGCATAATCAATAGACACTAAGAAGGATCAATAAAAGCACCACTGAGAAAAAGCACTGTAGTACTTTGTTCAATCTCGAGTTTTGAGGTTTTATGTCATGACGAGACTCTGCATTCACTAGCATTTCGAATGCGCGCCTTGTTGGGTGCGTAAATCTATGGTGCATGCAATTCCAAGGTCAACGCATGCGTTTCTAGGGCAAAAAACCTAACACGCACGACATTGAAGTCACCCTTAAAGGTGGCTTTGTTACGATTTTGTCTCTAGTGTTCTCTCGAATCATTAGGAACACGAGAATGCATAGCTGCAGCCCTATTCAATTACCATGGGTTAATATGATGGTTAACAATTAAAAACAACCAGTTTTTTGGCACTTCTTATCTTGGGAAAGAAATGGATTTGAAAGATTTTGAAAGCTTGAAATTTTCAGGGAAGACACTGAGAAAAATTGGCCTCTCATCTGATACCAAAATTCATACTACTTCCGGTAACATCAGGGGTGGTCTCAAATACGATCGGACCAAGCCCAATTAACTTGCGATTGAACAGAGTATAGAGGGAGTTGAAGTGACGGTAGAAAAAAAATGCAAAGATCATTAAGGTACAGGGACAACAATGCATGAAACTGGCTTAGCGAGAAAAATCAGAGTTATTAAAAAAGAATGTTAACACCCCCCCCCCCCCCCCCCCCCCGTGGATCACACAGAACTTTCAATGCTAGGGTTAAACCAATGATTGCCATTTCAGGAGATTATATCAAACGTTTTATCATGTATCGCCAAAATGAGTCCAAGTTTGTCGTATCAGGACGTCAAAGTGCACTGGAAAATTTGCCAAATTGGCATGAGAGACAAATCATGAACAGTTTCAATATTGAAACCCCTGAATGGTTCTCGGTACATACCTGTAGTTAATCTCTCAAGCCAAAGTATTTACGAGATGTCTACTAATATTGCGAGATATGCTTTAGCAAGAGATGTTATCAGCGGCTCTATTAGGTACAATAAGTGGGATCAGATGAAAATATACCCTGAAAAATCAGAAACATAACAATCATTTTAAATTAAAAATTATGTCTAATAAGAACAAAATAAAATCTAAAAAAACATTAGCTTCATGATAAATGAATGACCTGCTCAGTGCAAGTCCCAATCAATTGTAAACTTTGTTACTTTCAGTTTAATCCAATATGAGTAACCCAGTGGAGTTAAGGACTTTGAGACAAAAATACCCATGTGGCTTGTGTGGTAGATAAATATGTACCTTCATATATGGATGCAAAAATATTGCAGTTTTGTCAGTTACCGTACTGACCCGAGTAAGGATAGTCCCCTTGCTCGAGTAAAATCCCACCCCTAAGTTTTAGGAAATTCAGAAAATCTAAAAGATCCTTTATTATTCCAATGCCAAAAAATTGGCCTACCACATGACACTGACTGCAAAAATTTCGGGAACCTATTTTCTTCAAACAACAAACCTTTTAGCCTTGACATTTTCAAATTGATATGCATTTTCCAATAAGAAATTCATTTACCTTCCATCTCAAGAATGTTTCTAATGAGGTCTGGGAACCTTTAAAGTTGTGAAAAACATACATTTAAGAGTACAAACGGCAAAGTGTTCAGAAATTCAGCAGGAGCACTGTTTTCTGGGTTCAACATCTCAAGGCTTTTGCTACTTCATTCAGATGTTGATACTTCAATATTTGTCACGTTTTTCCATATTCATATTCAAAAAATTACGGATCACATGAAAATTATTCAGTTTTCATAAATCTCTGACAAAAATAGTCTTTTTGTGCCAAGATTGGTATTCTAAATACAAGATATTTTAACAAGGTCCCCCACCTCGTGGGGGTCGAGGCGCACCTCTGAGGGCAAACATTATTCCCTTTTTCCCTTTCCGGGTTTTTCGTCATTGACGTTTCTAAAAATACAGTATTCAAATTGCTTCTTAAAAAGTTTAAAATCCAAGAGATTTCAATGATAATTTACAGATTTCAAGTATGATATCCTCAATACTGTGAATAAGAAATATTTGGTGGGAGGTCAGAGAGCCTAGAGGTTGTCAAATCAAATATGGTGCCGCCAATACAACCGACGACAAAATGGTTCAGTTTTTGTGACTGTATTTGCTTTTTTTGCTCTAAAAAAAATCATAAAGTCAATTATATCATTATGCACTGTTAGTTCCCATCAAAAAGATGAAATCTACTTCAGAATGAGGATGGAAACTACGTACTATTGAAAAGAGCAGCATTTTTTTACAACATTCTGAGACTGAGTCTTCAAAACTTAGGGAAGTCATGAAGTGGCTGTATTATAATGTGTGGCGAGTAGGCCAAAGATTTTTTCACACTCCGGATTCGGGAAGATCGGGCATTATCCCACCACAAAATTTTACGGTATTTCAGCTTAGAAAGGGTGGGAACTATACTCGGGTTCAGTAAGGGTTAATTCACAGCACTCAGCTACCTTTGGAGTGACATGAGTGTGATGCCCTATTAAGCAACAAAATTAAATAATAATAATTTAAAGGGAGGGGATTAGCAGCGATAATGCGAGAAGAATAAAAAAAATGTGGAAATGCATTTTTTAAACTTAAAATCAGGGATAAGTGTTACAATTCCTAAAAATGATTATGTAGAAACAAACTACCAAAAGAGGTGACAAAAAAAATGGAGTATTTGAGGAACTTTGTATGACCGTCTCTCGCCAATAGACATACAGCTACGGGTCTACAAAATCTACAATAAAACAGCGATTGTGGTTTACACCAGTACATAATAAACAAAGATCAATTTTTTTTGAAAAAAACAAAAATGTTTGTGTTTGAGTTCAAATGGATTGATCATGATGCACAATATCACGCTGAAAATCTTTGACTCACCGGAAAGGGCCTTTTCGATCTCCAAGTCGAGAATTTAGATACGCACGTATAGAAATACAGAATGGATTAATTAAAAAAGTACTGCATTGTCTTAATAACGGATTTTCAAGTCAAACCACTTGTATTATGTTCGCATATCCATGCCAGTAACAAAAATATAAAAATATGAATTTGATGCTTTTTTTCGATTTTTTCGGATTGGCAATCGACTGCCTAACCCTTTAAGCCATAATGAAATTGAAATTTTCGCTTCCATTTTGAAGTACATCAACAGATTGGTTAGCAGCTTTGTACATGGAGAAAACAATATTGTACACTACCAAGCGGCTAGAACAAATGTTCATATTAAAAGAAAATCCATTGTTGCAAACTTCCATATTTTTTACTACATATGATGTTCTCTATACAGGGCTTGAGTGTGAAATAAATTCACAGTTTAAAGACCCTAAGACCTATCAAGGACTTAAAAGTCTTACAGAACAAAAATAGTGAAAATTTTACATTTTTAACAGCTTTTAACAACAGTGACAAAAGGCATGCGAAAACAAACTTAATTTAAAGACTTTTAAAGAAACCTTAAAGGTGACGCAGAGATTTGAAATATAATTATTTTGGTGTAGTAATTATAAATACTCATCTGGAACTAAAGATAGTCACCTAAAATGCTTTATTTCCAAAATTAGAGATGAATTAATTTTAAGTTTTCATGCAGTAAAACATTATGCAAACGTATAACAGTGCCATATAGAATACGTGTATTACAAAAATTCCAGATCCGGAAATTTATATTGAACAAAGTTGTGATTTTCTATATGATTATGAAGGACTTTGATTTGAGCTTAGTTATTTCACACAGTGATTAGTATGGGGGCAAGCATTTGTATTATGCAAAATGGATCTTTTTGAAAATTGAGGCGCCCTCATCGGAAAATCCCGAGGTCAGCCTGTAATGATTTTTTACAAAATCTTAATTAACATTTTTTGCAAAATTTAATGACTTTTCTAATGGACTTTCAGTGTCCACATTTGAATCAAAGACTTTTGTAAGAAATTTAATGACTCATATACAACATGTCTTTTTGGAATAAGTTGATATTCTACCAACCCAGTCTGGTGGCTCGGTTGGTTAGAGTGCCGTGCTGTAATACTGAGGTCGACGGTCGAATCCAGCCAAGTGCACATGGGTTGTTTTCAACCACTGTGTGTGCGCTGGCATCCTCCAGGGAAAGATTAATTAATATTCAAACCCTATGTTAACTTTTTTGGCTTTCTATTACGGTGTAAATTGCCAAATAGAACAGAACGAAGGTTGTTATCTATTAATTTTACATATTGGATATTATTATTATGCTTAATATTCAACATATGCCACCAATTCCATATTTTACCCAAATTTGAAATTAGTCTAAAGCCAGGTCAAATTGATTCACAATATAGATGTTGTGAATCACAAAATTAAAAAAACCTTTGAACACCTCAAATTTTTTTCATGTGAAAATAATCCTGGGTGACATCATTTTTAAAGATTTCTCAAAATGTTTGGTTCTATACATGTAGTTGGTTTGGAATAGTATTCATTATTTGTGATTACTTTATATGGCTTACAAATATGAGGCATGAAACTTGTCTAACAATACACAGTGATATACAGCTTTACTTGAACTAAGTCTCTGCATGCTGTTAGCTTTCAATCACCCCGAGCCCACAACTATAGTCGATCCACCTCATATCCCCCTACCATTTGCGTGGAGGTATAACCTTTGATGTATGAGGGGCAATATAAAGCTTCACAACAAATCATTGATTTTGAAAATCGTCAAGAGGATTAAAGAGAGTAGGATAATGATCATGCCGGACAGTGTGGGAATTTGAAAGGGCAGGTCATCAATCTTCTTCCTTGCGTTATGCAGGTGCATTTGAATGTCCCAAAATGTCCCAAAATAATTTAGGTATACTGTAAGGAGTATGTACAAGAATCTGTAGGCGATTAATTAATTAAACAATATCATTCAATACATAAGCCAACTACAAACAAGTTAAGAAATCTATAACCACTTAAAAAGACACTATCAATAATAATATTAAAATATTCAAAAAACACATATTGTTTTAAAATCATCTAACTGAAGCACTGATTTCTTTCCAATGTTGACTGAAAACATATGCATTTCCCTTGAGAAGTGGAATGCCCCAAAATAACCTATTTGAGCACCCCTAAAGAGAAATGGTCTCAACCAGTGACCCCAGGTCACACCCGTCAGCCATTACTCTTCCCCAAGTCCGTTTTGGCTCAGAGCCAACACACGGACGCCTGCACATATCATGTGTGGGGCGGCCTGGAAGGGGAAAGTCAAAATTGGAAAGGAAATCAGGCTTCAGTTAGATGATTATAAAACATAATGTTGTTTGTGATAAATCATACACTGAACTGATTCCTTACACCAATGTGACTGCAACATATGCATTAACCCCCGTGAATGAATATTTTCAATCACAACGGACGGACACACTCAGTCGGAGGTGGAACATGATATTCGGAGAGCAGCCATAGGCTGCAGTCAAGGTAGATCAAAAACGGCACAGTCAAAAAAACACCTGGAATCTGATTCCTAAAAGTCAGGAAGGCCAACAACTCACCTAGACAATGGAGTACACCAGGGGTGAGTAATAGGACCTTAGACTTAATAATGTGTTTAAAGGACCGGCCAAGTTTTTGGTGGAGAGCCAGAGCCGGGAATCCCTCAGAGAAAAACCAAGGCCTAGGGAAATATGCGAGAGGAAGAGCTCTGAAAGGGACTGGAGTGCGACGAGGCCCTGGACAAACGGGCCCGAAGCACCCAGCGGCAAAGGCGGAGAACATGGCCTCACAGCCTTGCGAAAAACTGAGGATCCGGGAGGGAAACCAGAGAAGCGCAAGGCGGACCCGCGAAAAGACGCGGGGAGATAAAAGGTGAGAGACTGATGAAGGCTAAAGGCCCAGCCCCGTGGAGGGCGAGAGGGAAAAGTCCGACCCTGACCCGGAGGAAGAAGCTAAAGGAGAAGGAAATCTCCTAGCTAATCCAGACCGGGAAAGGGGCCCGAAAGAGTCATAAAGGTCGCTGGGGGTGTCCGCTGTGCATTCTAATTCGATACCGCCCCCGCCCCACCACACTCAGCACCCATGGCGCGGGAGAAATGGCTGGCCATTCCCGCACAAAAGAACTTAAGCAGCCGGAAAGCTAGCACAAGGGGCGGCCGCCCCCGGAGGTATGTACACAGGCTCCCTCACCGGAGGAGAGGACCACACCGGCGGCCAACAAGCAACGTGACCCATCACAAACGGACTAAACTGCTTCTTTCCCTTCCCGGCGCCTTGCTTTTGGGAGTGGGAACGAGCCTTCGGCTTGGCCCAGACTTCTGAGAATAAGTAAGCCGGAGCTGCCTGCTTCTTGGGTTGCTGAGACGTGTCCGACTTCGCCTGGTTTGGCGGCACACTGGCAGGAAGAGGAGCTAGCGAGCGCGTCTTCTTCTTCCTAGCCGAAGATCCTCCCGGGGATCTTCGCCTGAGCCTCCTTGAGCGCCTGCTCCGAATCCACGCGTTCCGCTGAGGCAAGCAGTGAGTCACCGAACGAATCCTCCGAGAGGACTTCCCGCGACTCGGGTTTGGTCTTAGAGACCTCCAATGCAAGATCGGAGCTCAGGGTACGCAGAGTTAAACCGCCGTTTCTCTTCTCCACCCCTCGTCGCAGAAGCTAGGCGAGACTCTCAAATACATTGAAGCCATCCGTTTGCCGAGTCACTAGCGAGGCAGGACAAGTCAAGCACTTAGGCTTCCGAGGAGAAGCTCCACCCTCGCCAAACGAGGATCTGAGGTCGTGGGCGAGGACCATAGAGAAATCACCTAGCCTGAATGCCAGAGGTCACCGCCATGTCTAGGTGCTTCAACTGGGCCTCCCAGAAGGGGAGAACACAGTCGGAGCGGCCTTGCCCATTGGCAACTTGGCTGCTAGGACGAGATCTATGGTCGGAGTTCTCAGGAAGGAGTTGAAGTTTCCCTTCGTAGTTCTCATCGACTTGGCGAAAGTTTTTCACTTTCACCGGTAAGAGAGGCTTCTGAGTAGCCTCCCGGAGCGCTTTCCACAGAAGACCAACGCCTGTGGGAAGCGTCCACTCCTGGACAGCCTTCCGAGGGGAAGGATAGGGAATGCCCGATTGAGCTTCCCTCCTCCGCACGCCCGCTTCAGCGCTCAAGGCAGGCCGGACTCTCAGCCGCCCTTCGCAGCACATGAGGGTGCACGAGCGGGAAGAATAATCCCCCTCCTCCCGTCCTGCCTAAGCTGCCGCGACGTCGACGGCTGCGAAGGAGTATCACCAGTGACTCTCCTCCGAGCCCGAGTCCAGCCCGCCAGCGCTGTCCTCCGAACAATCGGAAGTCTGTGCGGCCGGTAGGATTCCTGAGAAGACGTGCGACAGAACGCTACGGATGGAGGCGGAAGGCCCGGCGACGCCACCTGGGCGCGAACACCAGGGCCTCCCGCAGTACCCCACTACCAACTGGCATAGGCCTAGGGCCGCAGGATCCAGACGTTCGACTGCACCCAGCCCGACCCTGACGGGGTACAGGCCGAGAAGGTGTGGGGACACCCCCCAAGTCCCAGTCACGTAATCCAGGTTCATTGGACGGGTACACGAAAGCACAACACCCTCCCTTCCCCTGCCCGGTACCAGCTGTACCGCCGCAGCTTGAAGTGGCTCTCCCAGAAGGAGACACTGCTGCACAGCGCGCGACTGCCCCCGCTCGAAAGCTGTCAGAAGCAGCCCCTCCGACAGGGCACCTGGTGCCTGCGGCTGGGCAACAGCCGAAAGGCGGAGGCCGCGGTGTGACTATAGCCAGGAGGGGCTCCCGCAAAGCGTGAGCCCCGTTCGCAAGACCATACCAGAGACTGTCCCACCCCAGCGGTCCAGCCCGACTGGGTGGGTAAAGCCACGTACGGGGATGCAGCGTAAACTGAGAAGGTAGGCTGGGTCTGCGGCGGTTACTGTGTCCCCGCAGGGCTAGGCCACGAAGGCAGGCCCCCGCAGGAACGCCAGAGGCAGGGCACCCACCGGGTACCCCCCCAAAGGCGGACCCGCCGCGGAGACAGATGCAGGAAAACCAGCACTAGTTACCGCAGCAGGCGTACGCGAGAGGCCTGTGCCGACCGAGTCAGCTGGGTCATCTGCGGAGGCCAGCCTAGCAGAGCACCACTCGCTACGCCAATCCCCGAAGGGCCCGGAGCGGCGAGCGGCGCCAGCTGAGGAGGCACCGCATGACTAGCCAGGCTATAGTCACGCGGGGTGCCTTGAGCTTAGGCAACACCTTCAGCGCCCCACCAAGGATACCGAAGCCAAAGCCCAAGGGTTTGTTGAAACATACCCCGAAGTAATTGCCACCGTGGTCGCGTCGAAGTGCCCGAAGAAACCGGGAACCCGACCACGCTAGTTGTGGACAACAGCGGCGATGGATTTACCCGCCCCCGCGGCAGCGACCCGTGCATCACCATCACCACTCACCCACTACCGAGCGCCCACAGCCGCCAAACCCCCAGGGGGATTGGCAGAGCCGACCGCGCCAGCCTGCACCGTAGCAGCCCCTAGGGCTGACCAGGTGAGCCAGCGGCCGGTGGCCCGCTGAGGAGGCGGCCCGAGCGCACCCTCAGCATGATGCCGCGAAGTATGCCGAAACTACCCACCTTGGGAGGCACCCATACTGCATCGGCTGCCTTGGATGAACCCCGGACCGAGCCCGACTATACCACCCCCCCCCTCCCGTGTACTCACCACGAGCGTGCCGTGGATGTCTCCCGGTACGCAACGTCAGGACAACTAAAACCAACTCGTTAAACCCGAGTCACAACGGTTAAAGAAATTTTTTTCAAAACAGTTTTACATATTTTATTAAGTAATACCACAAGCAGATAATAAAATAATACACACACCAGACCCATATAATTGTTAGCAAGCAAGCCCCTACAAATAAACATAACAAACTCACACAATATGCAAAGGCATCCAAAGCAAGCAAACACGTGCGGCAATTGCTGCCTTTGTTTACTTACCTTTTGTCCCGCTACAACAGATCCCAATGACCGGCATGCATCGGCGGCAAAAAAGGATCATAATCAGAGCTCCTCTCCGACGGTGTCAAGTCTCCGTTTATTCCGCCGAATTGAGCGCTATAATCCAGTATATAATCCCGTATTATCCAGATAGTTTATGGTATAGGTAAGTAGGAGTTTCCGTATGAGACGACAATTAGTTCGTATCCAAAAATCTCATTCATTTTGGCGCTAATAAACCCAGCTGCGGTAACCCGCGTTCCGTTTGGTAAGGCTGCCCAAAACGGAATTGAGGAGAGAATGTCTACAGGGTGTGTCCTGGGGGCACTGGTCGAGACCATTTAATCTTTTAGGGGTGCTAAAAATAGGTATGTTTGGGGGCATTCCACTTCTCAGAAGGGAATGCCTATATGTCAGTCAACATTGTGTAAAGGAACCAGCTCATTTAATGATTTGACCTTTCCCCTACCCCCTGACAGACCCCAGGGGAGGACCCCTGGGAATGAATTACATGGTGAGTACGGGGTTTCCCCCTCCTACATATACCCAAGTTTGGCTACTCTAGCTCATCCATAAAAAAACGATATGCCCAATGTTCCAGGGTTAACATTTTTTATCACGGACATAACACGGACACACTGACATACATACGACGGAGCCATTTTAGTTTGTCATTAATATTTTTTTGATCCGACCAACCAATTTTAAAACGTATTTCTTACAGGGAACGACCTGGTGCTCTGACCTCCTGGTCCCCGTGGCCATGCTAGTCCTTCACTGCATGGCTCTAAAATTTTTTTTTGGGGTGGGGGGGGGGGGTGTGGGGGGGGGGTGGATAACTACCCTAATTTCATGTATTGATTTGGTAGGAGATATGATGATTCTTCAAGCGAATGTTAGCTTTAAAAGGTCTGAGTGTTCCAGTGAGAGAAAATGATGTTTTCATCCTCGCCCATTTTGTATAGCAGAAGGAATGGACAATTATTACCGGTGTGAACCTTAGGATACAACTTTTTCAACTCATCCTTACCCTATAGTATCCCATAGTCGCTATGTTCCCTTTACAACGTCAGTTCTCTCACAGTAAGTTGATTCATCCATCGAAAGGCAAACTGGAGATACTCTACTTGATGACTACATAGATGATTGGCTAAGCTTTTCTGGTGATAACAAATCACACGATTGTATTATTCATACGGAATTGATGACTATTCTGAGTATTCACAGAATGTTATTGTATCATAAATATGCCGTACAAGGTGATTTTGCGATTCTAGCACCTTCTTTTTTTTACTTATAGTTCGCCTAAGTATCGCTGAAAAGCTCATTTCTAAAATTCCAGTTGATACCATCTTGCGGTGTGATGTTATGAGGCTAATTCTGGTATCACAGGTTCCCAAAGGCTACGGGACTCCCACCACTAAAATTAAAACTATGTGGTAGCAGACGACTTCAATTGCCGAGACCGTATTGGCGACCGAAAGTATGCCCTTTGCCTAAATTAAATAGTCACAAAATGTTAATAAGTTGTGTTTTTAAATTAAATTTGAAATTAATCAAATGTGTGGACTAGTACAAACCATTTGGGTGGTAAGATTTTGTCTGTGCCATTTTTGTAATTTCGTTGAGGGGTTTTGGGGAAACTCGGCAATTTTAATTTTCTAGTAACATTTCAACTAGGTTGGACGTTTTGAAACATGCAAATCTTTCGATGCTCTGTACTCACAAATCAGCCTTCATCATATGAAACTTTTCATTTTTTTTTAATTTTTTAGGTTTTTTCTTTTTTTAATCTTAAAATCTTAAAAAAAAATCCAGTTTAAAATAACTATGTCGCTTTAAAAGGCCGAGAATGGGTGAACGTTGTTGGTGACTGTGAGGTCATTTGGGTGGTGTACAGAAGTCTATGGGGAGTTTATTTAGTGGATGTGATTCCTACAGATTTCATGCATCACATATAAATGGACATGGCCCAAGCCTTGTTAGAGTCGGTCACAAAAACTAATGTTGTCTGCATGTGTAAGCTGTACTCTGGATATTCAATTGATCTGATTTAAGAAGTTTGCAAGTAGATTTGGTGTGTTTTAGAGGTGCCCAATATTGAGATCGGATCAGTTCCTAGCCTAGGCTTGGTCACAGGTTCACAGAAAATACAACTGTCAAAGTTCTTTCGATACAATTGAATTTGCAAGTAAATTGGGGGGTCACTACCTTACAAAGGCAACGGGGATATAGAAAAATCTCAACTTTGTGGGGTCATCCTGGCAATTCAACAAATCGAGTATACCATCACCTCATGTCTTTTCTTTCTTTTTTGGTGGAATTGAAAATATTCATGAAAACTAAAATCCTGTTAAATTGAGCTCTGTACCCTTTTCACATTTTCAGCTACAGCAATTTTTAAATTTGGAGGGTGGTCTCCTCAAAAACATGTACCGGTGTGAATTCAATATTCACAGAGTTGCCCTAAGTAAAGAACTACAACCCAACCCCTCAATCCTTCAAACTTGGCATTGTGGATAACCTTTTGCTGCAGATTGGCAAATTCAACAATACACATCCCAATTGCTTACGCAAAATTCCCCTCTGCTTTTCTGGAAAAAGCCATGGGGGATAAAAGTAAACACATTGTGAGCTCAAGCTTTTAATGTTACTCCCTAGTCAAGTTGATAAAATCAGATGAATTCAATTTTTATCCAAATGGATGTGTTTTTGTTTTCCAAAACTGATTTCACTGATTTGATCATTATGTTCCACTTCCATCCATCCGCCCGACTTCACGACTAAGAAATGTTAATGGCAAAGTCTAGTGTTATGATAACCACCAAGTTAAGAAGGGCACAAAGAGAAAGCGATAACACAAGTACTGATGGTACAATATGCTTACTGCTATTCCTGATATGAGTTCTTGATTTGATTGACCGTAAGTTGAATGCCGGGTTGCTTGGCGAATGTGTATTATCTTTGATACCATCTCACACTTACTCATACCCAAAAACTGGTTTGCTTCCATTAGCGGATGGTTTTCCTGGGTATTTTGCTAACATCAAAATCTTCTGTTACATCTACATTATCGCCTGTGGATAAGTTAGGGTAGATTGATTAAATAAAATCTTGGGAAAATTCGCGTAAAAAATGGCGTGCGGAAACAGCTTATTTTAAACAAATGGCGTTCAACCATAATATCCCTAACATGTCTCTAAGCATTTTTCATAATAACCCAACTGACTTCCATATGATCTAACCCTGGAACTCCCCATATGACCCACTTGCGAATCATGTTGACACAATGGTGACACGCTTTGCACACACAGCTGCTCATTGCATGCACACGTGCAACACACACCCACACCACTTTCAGTAACAACAAAAGGCTTTTGAAATGTTTTGACATAATTACATCAAATGACACACTGATGACTTTTAATCTCAATTCTTCAATCTCCTTAGTGTGTCCCATAACCAAAGGTTCATGGGCGCCCAGTTGTATCAAAATCCATCAAGGCAGACAGATAACTAGACAGAACAACACCTTGGATACCAAATAGCTTTGCACATTTACATCTGACAGAGCTAAAATTTAAAACAAATTCTGAAATCACAATAACACGGAAAAAAAAAGAACAGGGGTTAAAATGAAAAAAAATAAAAAAAAAAGAAAAACTTACCAGGGCTAACTACTACACCCTTTGCTTGGTACCGCATAGTAACCATGGGCTGTCCCAGGTCAATCACTCACCTACTTGTTCGATAAAAATACTACAAGATGGTGTGAGAAGTCGGTAATTCCCTGACATGCCGTCTAGCGGATTCCCGCACTGCCCAGATATATAAATTCCTCTCAATATCTGCAAGAAAATGAAGAACAAGTTTTTAACAAGATTGACAACAAAACACTGCTAAATTGAAAACAATATGCCGACTATACAGTAAGGGTTAAAAGATTATAAGAGTTCCGTATGTACCGCGGACCTTTGACATCAAATATACAAATTCTTTTTTCCTTTGGCTAAGGGTTAGGGTATTTTCGTGTAGGGCATAAAAAAAAAAGTTAAACTGTCCAGTCTCCCTGATGTAGAGCCTGTGCTCTTAATATGCTCAAATAGTGATGACGCATATGCATGGGTATTACTTGCATCCAACAATACTACCAAGTGTCCATCACAATTTGGACATGGAATCTGTAATAATGTCACCTTTTTACTAATGAAGCCAATCAAGATCAAATATGTAAATGATCTCATGAATATCACAAATACTTAAGACAGTGCATCATGGGTAATGCTTGTATTCACCACAATCCCCCATACCATGTTGTGTCAGTGTTCAGGATATAATGCAACACTTTACTGGGTCAAGCACAGGGAATAAGGTAATGCAAATGCAACAATAAATTTTGATTTTTTCTCCCAACAGGGAAGCCACAACTTAAGTTTAAGCGCATGGCTACATGGAGTTTGGGGGTCAAACAGAAAAAAATCACAAAAATAACATAAGATCGGCATAATAAGCTATTTGCTTTTGGCGCGAAAATCCCCCGATCATCTCATTCTGGTGCCCATTCCATCCGAACTTGTACCAGAGGTCATATCATGTTTACACTAAAAATTTGTTGTCGTGGAATCGGAGGTGGGGAGGTCGGAGGTGTCTCCTTCTCCTCCCTTATCCTCCCCTTCCAATATCCAAGTACCCTTTTCACCGTGAAGTTAATCTTACAAAATGTAGAAGAATATCTATGGCCCAAAAAACAATCGAGGCACTGGTGTTGAATTCATGACAAAAACGTATATTTTCGAATCGATACTGGTGCCCCGAACTTGTCACCTGACGCAACGATTTAACAACTGTAGTGCAACGTCACAGATAGGTACGTTCTGGTATTTTTTTACGCTCCTAATCCGTGTGTTTTTTAGCCAACTTTGAGGCTGGTAAAGTTCCGTCGATGGAATGGCACCGAATGAGATGCCTTTCGGGATTGGCAAATATCTATTGTTTGGTGTTTTTCTCTAACCCTCTTCAGCATCAGCGTGCAAATTCCCCGGTATCCGCATCGCAAATGCGACGCAATTTCAGATAACGAGGCAATTCTGCAAATACCTCGCAAATCCTGCTATGCAATTTTCCCGGGCAGTTTTCGGAAGTCCAGCATCGGAGCATGACAATCCCTACACGAAAAAATCAGAAAAATATGATCTCCAAGTTTCAACCAAAAGCACAATAAATATCAGGAAACCATCCTTAATTTTTGTTAGGTCAATGCTAACTCTGCATTTTATATTGAAACTCAATCAAATATGCTTCCACTCTGTCATAAATTTATCGACAGAATTATCAAAAGTCCGTACTACATTAGAGCCATGTTTAGCCGACATTTAACTCTGATACAAGCATAAATCTTTTCCGATGTATGTTTCTAATGGATGTACCAAAGGCAGAAACATGGCGCCTGATGAAAGACTGTTGTTTTGATTTGTAGATACTGTGTACATCCTGCAGTGTATATAGGTTGGTGACTTTTTCCGGGTTTGAAAAAAATTAACGTTTCACATACTTACTGCTTTCTGCTCAAATGAACGTTGTTTTGTGGCACATGGAGTTCCGAAGAAATGATAGGTTTGTGATCAACGTCCATATCGAAGTAAGTCGGCATGCTTATAGCATTTTGAAAAATATATCCTCAACCCCCATAGTACCAGGTTAATAATTTGCGTAATTCGGCAAGTCTGATCAAATTGGTAGAAATTGTGGTTGAAGAAAAACATCGGGAAACACCAGTCTTCAGTATAATTATTATAATTTGTTTGCCTTTTCATTACCATCAAGCAAACTTCACAAATAAAGTGATAATCCCCCCATACCACCCGCCTGCTATCCCATTTTGGCAACTCCCGACTTTCATTCAGCAGTAGCTCATTTATTTTCAAAATCATTAACCCTTTGAAGTGAGTTTCAGCTTGAGAAATTCATTCAAAGTTTCCATTCAAAATGATGAATTCCAAACCTCCATTTGTTTTAAATTAAAATTTTTCTATTTTAAAGTTTTTCCAATTTTATCCAAATTCTATCCTTAAATCATGTTTATGTTCATAGGTTTATTTTTTTTAAATGTAAAAAAAATCCCTGAATCATTACTCCATGATGAATGTAGCACTCAAGAGTTAAATGTACAGTGTTGCCACAAAACTTTCGCCAAGGACCGCGCAAATGGCCAAAAAGTAGCCCATGTTTCAAACTTTTCGTTCAAGCGAGTGTGAGGCGCTATTTTTTCGAAAATGCCCATTTGAGTCTGATGTTTACTATTTTTTTATTTATTTTATCTTTATTTTTTATTTATTTTTATTTGAGGGCGCTATTTTTACGAAAAAATGACGAATACATGTCAAGAAATGTTCCGTTTTATAGTCCTCGAATCCCCCGCGGCACTTAATGAATTTACCAAAAATCATTTGATTATATTCTCAACAGAAAGATGCGTGGCGGGTGTCTTTTTACTTCATCCTACAGGTTTATTGCCCTCTCAAACGTTTCACCCCAGTGAGGCGGGAATGAACCCTACCCTTGAAAATTGTACCACCCATGACGGTCACTTTTTGTGTAGGTAATTATTGGCTGTTATCTTATTGAGCACCTACTCCCCTTCGTGTAAGGAGCACATCCTCCAGCTACTATTAAGGTTTTAATAATTTGCCCCTCACGTGTACCACCCCCACCCATGACGGTACCACTTTTTTGTTTGATACTTATTTGTTGTTATAAGAACCTGAGTAGCAACCATGATCTCTACACACTGGATCGTCAATCTCCACGCTATTGAATAGCGAGCCGTTGAAGAACCGGAAGTTTTGCGCAGCGTCCCTTTTGCTCCACCCAAAACAGTCACTCGGTTGCACGGGTTCCTATGGATGAGTATACATGTATTTCCTTCATAAAGTACTGTTCTGGCCAATATCTGAAAAAAATCAAGCATTTGCAATTTGTATGGTGTATGTTGCCCGTTTGCCTGAATTAACTTGAGTAGAGTAAACAATGTATGCTAGGCAATTGGCGACCGATTAGTGAGTGGGTACACGTCGTAGCCTATACACTGTAACATAATACTGATGCACTTTGATTGCCCACTGTACTAGACTAATGTGCTCTAAAATGGCTATAACACTCCATGGGGAATACAAGTTTGATCACTAATACTTCTAGTTCACTATAATTTAGTATTTATTTATAGACTTTTTCGCGGAACATGTAGAACTTGGATCTCAATTAGGCCTAAGGGATAGTCTTGTGCTTTTACATATTTTATTTAAACACATCACTAGACTAGCTTATAAATCCCAAGGTCAAGGATCAAAATTTCAGTTCGTTCCAATTTTATCTCCCAAGTTATTAAACAAATGATTTTTTGTGCAGTATACTGCCCCCTTAGACTGCAGTGCATTAATCTTTTCTTTCTTCAAAGCAAGATGTTAATCCGATGTGGGGGGGGGGGGTTCGGGGTTTGTTGAGAACCCTGCTCATTCCAGGGGTTCTGAATTGACCCCTAAAAGAATAACAAGACCAATTTTCAGTGAAATAAACGCTCTAACGGGCAGTACTTACCGGAGCCACTCTAGTGTTCAGGGTTTTTTTTAAAATAAGGGGAAACCAATTTTCAGTAAAATTAAATATATACCGCCTTGTGGGACCTTTTCTCAATACGTGACTAAATCACTTTAACTAGCCAATATACAAAAAATACACACTCGTGGGTTTATTTTTCTGATATGTTGAGTTACATTTTCCATTTTTTATCATTGAACCAGTCACAAACATACAACTGAATTTGATACCCCTGAACTTCATTATTGTGAATGTATACCCCTAGAGGTTGTCCCGCATTTTGGCAGGCTATATTCGCTCTTTTTTTGGAACGACATGGGTACCCCCGACCAAAATTCACGACTCACCAGGAAAGTTATTCCCAATTTTTAAAATAGAACTGCATGCCTGTAAAAGATATATACGAGGCTTTCCTGAAAGAACTGATCTTACCATGCTTACCTCTCGTCTACCTGAGTCATTTTTAACAAACAACAATTTCTCGGGGGGGGGGGGGGGTAACCACCCTGTGATGTTTCCTTTTACACATCCGATTCTTATAAATTTGGTACCACAAGAAATCTTTGCGTTTTCTCTCTTCAATTGTCCACTGTAAAAAATTACAGTGCAATTTGACGGAAAATACTGTAAAAACTTCCCAAAACTTACAGTATTTGCGTAATTTTGAAATACAGAAAATCTGTAAATTTTTTGTCCAATTTTTCCAGGCTATAATGACAAAAATTCTAAAGTGAGACTTTATGATTCGAAATTTAATGAGTAACTACATCGTTATACACTACTATGATTTTTTCAATTATACCAGAAAGTACTAAAATTATACAGGGAAAAATACGTAATTTTACAGGAAATACTGGCAGCAGTCTGCCAACAAAAACCCCGTAAAATATAGCTTTTACACCGTTTTCACATTCAAATTTACTGTATATTTTACAGTTTGATGTCAATCCATTTTCAAACAAACTGTAATTTTTCAGTATATGCACTGTACAAAATTGTGGATAGGCCTACTAAGTGAGGTGTTCGTCAGTACTTTTTTATTCTCCACACATTCACAATCTCCTGTTAATAACTCCAATATATATGTTTTTTAGCGTTTTTATTAAATTAATTTTTACAGTATACTGTAATTTTACGGTCAATTGTTTGCAGAATTTGCTGGCAGGATTTTATCTGTAAAATTTACAGTATTTTTTTTACATGTATCAAATAAGTACCACCGTAACATTCCAATTGATCAATAATTATAGGAAGTGAAATACTGGATATGTGGGGGTGGGGTAGTAAAGCGTAAAAAATCTGAAGGAGGATTCATAATATCTAATATATCTGTGATTGCTAGTACTATAGTGTAGTCAAAGCACTTAGGCCTTCCCATAATTTATTGTCTGTGAGCTGAACCTGAATATGGCATTTTTAAAGACTTTTTAAAATATTTTGAATCATATTTTTGTTCGAACTACCCACCCATACCGAAAAAATCAAACCACTAATGCCAAACCTTGACATAACGCAAATTAATCGCCCCTAATTCCTGTCCCTTTTCCATAGTTTCCTATTCAGTTGGTAAACCTGCACGAGCGGGTTCTTGGGTAGAGCAAATGGCCGTCGTGCAATTTCCGGTTTCCCCACGTTCGAGCGGCGATATCCTATCCAGTGTATAGAGAATAGTGTGACACCTACTCCCGTCGTGTAAGGAGCACAAGTCTGACAAAGCCTCAGATCATGGGATTAAGTTTGAGAGTTGTTACTATTTTTGGCATCAACAAACCCGAGCGAGTACCGAGTACCCCCCCTGTAGTGAATCAGGTAAAGCCATTTTCAAGAAGAAAGGAAGCGATAATCAATTACGGACCTTTTTAAAAAACTTTCTTGGAGCTCGAAATAAATGATGTACAGAGGGATAAGGGATTCCCGCGGTGCCCGCCTTGGGGACTATGAGAAAAGTACCCAATTTGGGAAACCCGCGGCGGCCGTTTTTTAGGCCGCGGCAGGCATGTAAAAAGTAAGCCCAATTGTGCTGGGTAACCGCGGCGTGGCATCACTGTAAATGTACCCGACTGTCGCCTTGTAATCAATAATGTGGAGCCTTTCAGAAACTGTAACAATGGTAACTAACCAAAAGCATAATACCCACTTGAACTGAGTTAACCTCCCAGGGCTGTGGCTCACCACTTTTGGACTATTCCACTGCTGATACTAGGGTTTATTTTAGAAATCATCCTGATGGCTAGAACTGGTGTGGTGGGAGGGGGAGGGGGGCTTGTAAATTTTTGATAGTTTTTATTTATTTATGGGGGGAGCGGGAGAAACAAAGTTACATGTTTGATTTTATTAACATATATTTTAGTAGACAAGGATTTTTTTTTTCTACTTAAAAAAACAGCAGAAAATACAGTGTAGTTTTCTTTGGTCTTGTTTGGCATTTTAAAGAAAAACCATATTTTCATTTTTACAATAAAATTACACTTTAAATTTTTCAACTTTCAAATTAAATTACTGAATGCTTTAAATTATATGTATACCCTTTTTGTAGTCTACATTTTCCACTGACATTTTAAATTACAGCATTGAATCTGGCATTATTATTATAGTAAATATTTCTATATTTTTGAAATTATGGCCTTAAATTTACACCAATAAGTTAAAAAACAGGCTCAGATTGCAAAACCAGAGAGCATTCAAAATCATAACCTGGCCCCAGCCGTAAGGACTTCACGCTATTCGCTTGTTATGTGCGAGCATTTGACAGAAATGTTGTCATTTACTATTAAAGGTCCCAGAAAGACGGAAATTTTTTGTAGGCCCTGGTTACAGGCCTGTTTACAATCGGAAAAAAAAAATAAAATATGCAAAATTGGGTGTTTCACCCCTTCTCAGCAACCTCGTACAGGGGCAAATTAACAATTCTGATATGATTTTTCATAATTCCTGTTGCAATTGATAATTATCATTTTGACTAAATTTTGGGCATAAGATTTTCAAAGCTATATCTAAGGATTTGTGGGTTGTTCACACCCCTTTTCAACAGTTACTGCTATAACTAAAAGGTTATAAGGTTCTATCAGATCCAATATCTATTTGACAAAACTTGGTATGAGGTAGTGGTGATGCAAGTATACCCATTTTACTAGTGGGGCATAAATTTTGTGCCTATTACGAGTGCATTTGCAATATTTGGGCATATTTGCCTTCTGATTGGTTTATATTACTATAACTGTGAAAAAAAACTTCTATACAAGCTCCGCCATATCTCACTTTTGACAAACTTAGTATTGGGTAAATTGGGTGGATGGCAAGTAATACCGATGCGCTGCTGTGTCATTCTATTTGTGCATATTAATGAGCCATTGCATATTTTTCAGTACATGGTGAATCACATTGCCTCAACCCAACAGCCGATTCTAATTCTAGAGGTAGATGATAAAGCCTGATGGGGTCTAGTGTGGAATTATAAATATAATTAAGGTTACAGTAATATTACTTACCTCATCTCCAATCTAATTGGAGGTCAGCTTATTACGCACCACCACCCCCCTGCGGTTCGGTTTAGATTGCCCGATGTGTTTCCCCTCATGTCGAAAGAGGCGACTAAATGGGGCCCCCTGCCGGGTTCGGGGTTAAGAAATTGCCCCGATGTGTTCCCCTTCATGTCGTAAAGGCGACTAAAATGGGCAACTCGTCTGTTATTGTGAACAGACGTGTGTATTTAATTTAAGGATTAGATTTTTAATAAAATGTGTAACGATTTAGACTGTGTAATTGTATATTAGATTGTTCTGTTGTCTTACGTCGTTTAAAGTACATGTAGCTTAAAATCATACAACAATTTATCAATTACATTGGTACTATTTAAGACCACCTATTTAATTTTTTTTGTAATATAAATTAGCGAGTATTAGGGTTTTCTCTGTAATAATTGTTGATGTAATTTCAAATCTATCATTTGGGTGCCGATAATGCCCAAGTGGTCATTGGAGCCATTATAAAATGTCATGTATGGAACAATCTATTTTTGGTCTGTAAAGGGATCTCATTTTTTGCATGTCTGATGTATTGTCGATTAGCGTATTTTGAAGTTGAAGTTTTAGCTTGGTACATGGATGCGGTATGACTTTTGTCATCAGTCCATGATGTGTATAGTTATAAAATTTTAGCGTATAAATCTTTTGACTTGTTTTTATATGCCATTTTTCTAAGTGTACCTTTGCAATTAGTTGGTTGATCTTGTTTATACATGAATAGGTGATGCTCTGGTTCTTCACTGTATGATGTATCCGTTTTTAATTGTTAATTTGTAATTTGAATTGAAATGAAGTTTTAATATTGCGTTGTTTTTAATATTTTAATGTAAATGACAAATGTAATACACGATATAACACATTGTGTTGATTTGTCGTTAAAACTTTATACTCACTCCACTCACTCTTAATTACGCAACAAGCAATTCTTTTGTAATTATAGTACCGTACTTGGAAAATGATAATCCCCCCTTATTTTTCAATATATTAGTAACCTACACACATTTGGTCGGTTGGTCCTTGGGACCCCAATTATTCCACTGGATTTCAGTTTTTTTGAAAACCTAAACATGACATTGCGCTTGCCAGTTTAGTTCCAAGAACCATGAGGGTCTGAACTGCTGCTGAGGGGCAACTCAAGCCACTTTTTTTTTTTTTTTTGGGGGGGGGGGACATGCGATGCAAGTGCTTAATTTTGTTGTTTTGTTCTATAGATGACGTTTTCATCCAATTTAAATTTTGGAAGTGAGAAATATTACATAAGAATCCTTATCCTTACCTGGAATTAAAAAAATACGTCTTTATTGTGATACTTTTGTTTGACACGTTGTTGCAAAATAGGTTTATAAAGACAAGGACAAATTCAGTTTTTCCAACCAATTTTATTAATGGTAACAGTTCATGAAATACAATAAAACATGATAACTTCATTGGTTAAAAATGCTAATCAAAAATAAGAAATTTCTATGCAAAATACAATATTGCATAGCAGAGATTTTGCTAATGCAATATTTAAAATTCAAATTGCCACTCTGTCAGCATCCAAGAACTGTATGATTAGTTTACTTGGAAGGAATAAAAGTAATGAAGCCAATCCAGAGACACTCTAATAATGGTGGAATGGTTTACACAGAAATAGAGACGCACTACTTTTGAATTGGTTACTCAAGGAGCTATCTCAGGTTGTGTCCGTAATGAGCAATCAGAGAGACTCTAAGGATGGTGGTATGGTTTACACCGATTTTAAAGCACTATTTTGATTGGTACTCAAGGAGCTATCTCAAGGTTTGTGTTCCGTAATGATCCAATCAGAGCCACTCTAAAATGGTGGTATGGGTTTACAACAGAGATATAGAAGTACTATTTTTGATTGGTTACTCGGAGGTTATCTCATGAGAGATTGGTAGCATAAGTGACTCCTTCAGGTTCATAACACGGATCAGTGTTTTCAAGCCCATTCTGACCATATATCACGTCAATAGAGGGTGTGTTTTGCTTCTATATTTTCTGGAATCAAAAAATGTTGAAAATGTGAAATGGAGTTTGGAATTTTAACTTCAAGCTGTTAACAGAGTAGACAACAGCAGTGATACAGTAAATTATTTCTGTTGTCATCGCCCATGCCTGGTCCCATACACAACCTCTTCCCTCAATGTTATCTTAATTTTAGGGTCTAATCATGATGTACCCTCACCTTAAGTTCATATCTCTGTAAGCTTTACCAAAATACACTGACATTCCAGATCACGGTTGCATTCCTATAACTAACTGCTCATTGAAGGCTTACAATTCATCATCTATGCACAGCTGTTTCGCCCATGCACATTGTCTCTTTAATTTCTAGAACAATTTTTGGCATGGCGACAATGTTACAAGCGCCTCATATTCCCATTCTCTATATTTTGTGCAAATCTAGATTTAGGAAACACATATTGTCGCCCAATGAATTTCATAAATTTACACAGGATCTACTTAGTTGAGTAACTACAGCCTGATTTACTATTGTTGGACCAGAATCGACACCACTCCAACCTCTGCGTAGCTTGTTGTTCTGTCCGTGCTGGCGGTTGTGCTGGGCATATCCTGGCGGAAGCACAAGACCAAATCACCGATATTGGAGAATATCCCTCCATTCATCTTCTGTTGCCTCAACGCCGTTCACGATTGCGTTCACTGTCATCGTGCTATTGCCCAAGTAGTCTCAGACGTCACATTTGGAAGTTACCATGCCAAAACAGGGGTCGTCGCCCCTTTAAACTACATTGATGTGATTGCTCGAGACATCCGCAGGATCCATCTGACCTCCCCCAACCTAATGACAAACAGGGACAATTTGGCTCCACAACTAAAAGCGGGCTACATGTGACCAGCATCTCGGCTAGATAGAATTGTTGTGTGCTTACAAAGGTGTCCAAGTAATTTTTAATCCCACTGTCAATTCCAAATCAGTTTGTAAAACTGTTTGGGCCATTAATATTTTTGTCTTCTCTGGTTTTGTCCAAATGAGACTTTCAACCAGTTGTGTGTAATGTCATTTGCCACAACTTTATTACCCCCCCCTCCCCAATTTATTGCTTACCTCTTGTCTACGGCTGTTTGAATAGAGGGATAAGTGGATGGGTTCTGTTTCTTGGAATATCTATGTGTATCTGCAATTGAGAACAAAACTGCAAACATTAAAGCTCAAATCGTTTTTGGAGAATAAACATTTTCATCTAAATGGGAGAAAAATTTTTCAGAAATCTGCAATTTGTACTATATAATTTGACTCAACTTTTTAAAAAAGTAAAATATTTATACACAAATCAATCACTATATTTGTATATTCCTCTACATATCAAGCATAGTGGCCTTCCAAAGAAAGTGGTAAAATATATGGCAATTTGAAAGATATTTTGAGGAATTACAAAGGATATTGACATTTTTTTTAAGTTCACAAATATTTTTTAACATTTACTCTATGAAGCACACTTATTGTAGGTCAGGAAACAAAGTTTATGTGGTGGCCAAAATGATAATTCTAAGTGCGTGCAGCATAAAAATATATTCTATAGCCCTACTGAACTATATTAGAAATAAAGGGTGTGCCTGTGTCATTTATTGTTCTAATAATGGTGTCCTAGGTCAGAAACAACTAAATAATGGGCGAGGGCGTAGCCGAGCCCATTATTTGAAGTTTTTCTGCCCGAAGGGATACTTTATGAGCCCATAAATGACACTGCAAAATCCTTTATTTCTATTCTATTACCTAAAACAGCTTTCATTTAATAAGAAAATGCATTTGGCGCACCCATTATTGAGAATAATGGGGCAGTAAACTGACCAATCAGAATGCTGCATTTTTCATATGGGCAGCAGAGGTAATAGAATTACAATGAAGCTCTCATCAGTTTAGCTTTACTGCCCCCCCTATCTACAACTATTCGTGGTGTGGTTTATCATTTAACAAGAAATTTGCTTGATTTAGATCAAAGCTCCCTCCATCCATTTCTAGTAATAGATGGATAATTTTGACACGTGCAAACGGCATGTTTATTACTGCATCAACATGTCGCTTTGCACGCATATGCAATTTACGCACTGACGATTCACCATGTGATGATGTTGGCTCCTTGGATGGAAACTTTCGTTTTTAAGAGGGGGTCAATTATTAAATGAATAAAATACCGTCGCGTTCTCGAACCGCTAAATCCCCCTAGCGGGAGCGTTTACAATTTTTTAAATAATCAGCTGCCAATACCCCCTTAAACCCCAAAATCCCCTAAAACCCCCAACCCCCCCTTTACACCTGGGCAACCCCTTAACTCTGCAACCCACCTTAAACCACCACAAGCCCCCCTTAAAAGTAAGCCCAGACAACCCCCCCTTAAACCCGGACAACCCCTTTAAACCCGGACAACCCACCTTAACCCCACAATCCCCCTGAATCCCAGACAACCCCCCTAACCCGGACAACCCTGTGCAACGTCCGCCCAATGCATAGCACATGCGCGCATACGTGTCATGCGCGTGCATGTTGCACGTCTGCGCATGTATAACGCGTATTATGTGGCCACAAAACCCTAAACCCAAAAACCCCCCTTACCCCAAAATCCCCTTAAACCCCAAACACCCTCCGTAAACCTGGACACCCCCCTTAAACTTGTGCAAACCCACCTTAAACCACAACAAGCCCCCTAAGCCCAGACCACCCCCCTTAACCCCGGACAACCCTTTAAAAACCGGACAACCATATTAACCCCAACACCCCCCTTAACGCTCGACAACCCCCCTTAAACCCGACAACCTTTAAAACCCAGACAACCCACCTAAACCCCAACAATCCCCCTTAAAAACCCACAAACCCCCTTAAAGCTGACAACCCCCCTTAACACCCGACAACCCCCCTTAGGACCTGACAACCCCCCTAAACTCGTGCAACCCCCCACCTTAAACCCACACAAGCCCCCTTAAGCCAGACAACCCCCTTAAACCAGAACAACCCTTAAAAAACCCGGACACCCCACCTTAAACCCCATAATCCCCCTTAAGTTAAGACACCCACCCTTAAAACCGACACCCCCTAAACCCAGACAACCCACCTTAAACCCCAACAATTCCCCTAAACAACACACCCCTTAACGCTGGACACCCCCCTTAAACCCAGCAAACCCCCCCTTAAACAGACAACCCCATTAAACACACTCGTGCAAACCACTTAAAAAACCACAACAAGCCCCCTTAAGCCAACAACCCCCCTTAAACCAAACCCCAACAATCCCTCATAAACCAACACCTCCCTTAAAGCTGACAACCCCCCTTAAAGCTGGACAAACCCCCTTAAACCGACAACCACCCCTTAAAACCCGGACAACCCCCTTTAAAAAAAGAAAAAACCTGCCCCCAAAAACCCCACAATCCCCCTTAAACCCACAACCCCCCTTAAAAGCTGGACCCCCCGCTTAAACAACCCGGACAACCCCCCTTAACCCGGACACCCCCTTAACCCGACAACCCCCCTTAAACCCGGACAACCCACCTTAAACCTAATCACACGAGCGTACTGTTCCTCCCCAACCCACTCCATCAATTTTCATCAAATCGGACTTATGGATCTTCAATATTTTTGTTCCCAAGCTTTTTGGGTAAATACCCCAAATAACTCATTAATTATGCAAATTATGTACCCAAATTAGCATATGCCCGCCCATAATCTAACCCACATTAAACCCCAACTATCCCCCTTAAGTTAAGATAACCACCCTTAAACCCGACAAACCCCTTTAAACCCAGACAACCCCCTTAAACCACAATTCCCCCTTAAACCAACACCCCCTGAAAGCTGACACCCCCCTTAAACCCAGAACACCCCTTAAACACAAGTTTTTGGGTAAAAAATACCCTAAATTAACTCATTAATTATGCCAAATTAGGTACTAATTGCATATTGCCACGCCCATAATCTAATCAGATGAAGGGCACAGCAGTCCCCTCCCACCCACCAATCACATCACCATAACACTTATGGGTCTCATGATATAGCGTTCACAAGATTGTTGGTAAAATACCCCAAATTAACTCATTAATTATGCCAAATAGGTACCTAATTAGCATATTGCCACGCCCATAATCTAACCCACCTTAAACCCCACAATCCCCCTTAAGTTCAGACAACCACCTTAAACCCGGCAACCCCCCTTAATAAACCCAGACAACCCACCTAAACCCACAATTCCCTTAACCCAACAACCCCCGTAAGCTGGACAACCCCCCTTAAACCCATAAACCCCCCTTAAACATGACAACTCCCTTAACCCCGTGCAACCCCCCTTAAACTACAACAAGCCCCCTTAAGCCCAGACAACCCTTAAAACCCCAACAATCCCTCTTAAACCCAACACTCCCCTTAAAGCTGGACAAACCCCCCTTACAGCTGGACACCCCCCCTACACCGACCACCCCCCTTAACCGGCACGTGACGCGCCCTTTAAACCCACAAAACCCACCTTAACCCCAACAATCCCCCTTAAAAACAAAACCCAACACCCCCTTAAAGCCGGACAACCCCCCCTTAAACCCGACACCCCCCTTACACCCACCTGGACAACCCCCTTAAACTTGTGGCGACCGTGGGGGGCCAGCGTCTGTTTGGTGGGGGGACTGCCGCACAAGCAATCCCCCTAAGGCCCAACAACAACCCCCCCCCCCCCCTTAAACCCGGACACCCCTTTAAACCCGGACACCCATCTTAACCCCAACAATCCACCTTAAGTCCATGACAAACCTCCCTTAAAAAAAACCCCTGCCAACCCCTTTAAACCCAGAAACCTCACCCACCTTAACCCCAACAATCCCCTTTAACCCAACAACCCTCTTATAGCTGGACAACCCCCCTTAAACCCGACAACCCCGGCCTTACACGTAAACGTGACAACCCCCCTTAAACTTCGTTCAACCCACCTTAAACCACACAAGCCCCCTTAAGCCTAGACAACCCCCCCTTAAACCGGACAAACCCCTTAAACCCGGACAACCACCTTAAACCCCAACAATCCCCCTTAAACCCAATCAAACCCCCTTAAAGCGGAACAACCCCCCCCCTTAAGCCCATACACCCCCCCTTACACCCTGACAACCCACCTTAAACCTAATCAGCGCGAGATTACATGATTCCCCCCCCCTCCATCAGTTTATCCAATCGGACATATGGAAAAAAAAAAAAAAAAAAAAGGGGGGGGGGATCTTCAGATAGTTTGATCACAAGCTTTTTTTTTGGGTAACAAAATTACACCAAATTCACTCAATTAATTATGCAAATTAGTACCTAATAGCATATGCCACGCCCATAATCTACCCACCTTAAACCCCAACCTATCCCCCTAAGTTAAGACCAACCACACTTAACCCGGACAAACCCCCCTTAAACCCAGACAACCCCCTTAAAAAACCCCAACAATTCCCCCCTTAACCAACATTCCCCTTAAACCCAACAACACCCCGTAAAGCTAAAAGCCCCCTTAAGCCCATACACCCCCCCTTAAACATCAAGTTTTTTTTGGGTAAAAATCCACTAAATTAACTCATTAATTTATGCAAATTAGGTACCTAATTAACATATGCCACGCCCATAATCTAATCAGATGAAGGGCATTGCAGTCCTATCCCACCCACCAAGTCACATCACACCATAAACCCTTATGGGTCTCATTTTAGCGCGTTCACAAATTGTTGGTAAAAAGACCCCCAAATTAACTCATGAATTTATGCAAATTAAGGTACCTAATTAGCATATGCCACGCCATAATCTAACCCAACCCACCTTAAACGCCCGAACAAGCCCCCTTAAGCCGAGACAACCCCGCTTAAACCCGGACAACCCCCTGAAAAACCCAACAACCACCTGAAACCCAACAATTCCCCTTAAACCCAACAACCCCTTAAAGCTGGACACCCCCCTTAAACCTAAAACCCCCCTTAAACATTGAAACCCCCCCCATTAAACTCGTGCAAACCCCTTAACCACAACAAGCCCCTTAAGCCCAGACAACCCCCCTTAAACCAACAATCCCCTTAAACCCAACAACCCCCTTAAAGCTTGTACAACCCCCCTTTAAGCTGGACAACCCCCCCTTAACCCGGCGACCCCCCTTAAACCCGGACAACCCCCTTTAAAACCCATACAAACCACCTTAAACCCCACAATCACCCTTAAAACCCAACCCCCCTTAAAGCTGGACAACCCCCCTTAACCCGGACAACCCCCCTTAACCCTGACAACCCCCCTTAACCTGACAACCACCTTAACCTAATCATCGCGAGAGTACATGATTCCCCACCCCCTCCATCACTTTCATCATCAATCGGACTTATGGGATCTTCAGATAGTTGGTTCACAGAGCTTTTTGGGTAAAATACCCAAATTAACTCATTAATTATGCAAATGAGGTACCTAAGTAGCATATGCCAGGCCCATAATCTAATCAGATGAAGGGCATGGCATTCCTATCCCACCCACCCACCCGTCACAACAATCACCATAACCCTTATGGGTCTCATTGTTATCGCGTTCACAAGATTGTTGGTTTAAAAATACCCCATTTACTCCATTAATTATGCAAATTAGGTAACCTATTAGCAGAATGCCACGCCCATAACATGAATCTAATCAGATGAATGCATTTCGTCGCTCCCACCCACCAAGTCACATCACCATAACCTTATGGGTCTCATGTTTCCAACCGCGGTTTCACAAGATTGTTGGAGTAAAATACCCCAATTAAAGCTCATTATTATGCCAAATTAGGACCTATTAGCATATGCCACAACGCCCATAATCTATCAGATGAAGGGCATGGCAGTCCATCCCACCCACCAAGTTACAATTCACCATAACGCTTTGGTCTCATGTTTTCCGCGTTCACAAGATTGTGTTGGACCCGCCGACGCCTACACCGACGCCGGCCCACACGCCTTGACTGATAGCATAATCCGCTTCGGCTTTTCCAAAGCCAGGGGATAAAAAGAATTGACCTTGGTAGTACCTTTGACCTCTCAACCAGTACGGGATCCCACATTAACACCTATTACCATTTTGGTTTAAAATCCATTGAGTATGCGGATATTACAGGCAAATTATCCTTTTTTCACAACAGACACAAGACAACACTGACAACAACAGACAACAACAAAGGACAACAACATCAGACATCAACAGACTACAACAACAGTGGCAAAGTGATCCCTATGTGTCTTCCTGCATTAAAGTAGGCGACAAAAAATTAACAGGTGTGATCTGGACATTTCTTGTGCAATTAGGCTATTTAGGAATCTTTTTTAAGGTAAATGTTTTCTCTTTTTCCACTGATTGAGTTATTTTTTTTTTTTTTTTTTTTTAAAAATGTTCATGCATTGGGAAATGTACACATGATAAGTATCATTGCGTGATGCTATATTTTTATTGCATGTGCTTGTTCAACAACAATGACCAAAGCAAGGTCATTCCTTCCACTTCAACAAATCGAGTCCCATCACCTCATGGATTCTTTCTTTCCTTTTTGGTGTCTTGAAAGAATATTCACTATAAAACTGAAATTTCTGAAATTTGCTCTCTTGTAACCGATCTTTTCGTTTTCACGCTACGCAATTTTAAATTTGAGGGGGGGGGGTCACCTCAAAAACTGTACCGGGTGTGAAATTCAATATTCAGAGGGTCATAAATAAAGAACTACAACTACACAAACACCCTCAGATCCTTCAAACTTGGCATTCTGGATAACCTTATGCGGCAGATTGCAAATATGTGAACAGAAAAAAATGCACTTTGCCCCAATTTAAAATAACAGGGGGTCACAAATGGCTCAAAAACCCTCAGACCATACTTTGGGGGGCCCATAAGTCAAAAAGTAAATTGATATAACTTCCCAATTTGGGCTGGAGATAGCTACTCTTAAATGCTACCACCCTTGTGTACAATCTTATACTTATATCGCTTCGATTGAAGAGATATAGCTGTCGCAAAAAGTAAACATTCACATTTGACCTTGACTTGCCCCCCTAAAAACCAATGTCAGACTTTCTGTCTGCACCAAATCCTGCTTGAAATATGCTTGAGGGGGTCCTTGCTTAAAATATTTGGCAAGTTTCATTGTGGTGTCATTGTGATGACCCAGCCCTGGGTTTTAGAGAAATCAAATATGGTCCATGGGATATACCTTAGATTCATTACTTGAATTGGATCCAATCTTTCTCAATGCCAAGACATCTTTCAGTGAGTATACAAGCTATGTCCTATCATTGTTCAGGATGTTCTAAAAGCCTTTTCTGATGCCACAATGACTATATGATTCACCTAATTTCAGTATTTACTAGTGCATTCCCCTGTGACCTTTAACCTATGTGTGTGACCTTTGACCCTTATATTGGTCCCTGTGCTCAGTCAGTGGTCCTTTTGATCAAATTTGGTGGTCATCGGTTTTCTACACCACTTGACCTCAGATGATGCTAGACCTTGTGGGTCCTCTGAAAACCCCTGAAGACAAACACCAGACTGTCCTCCCCCATAATTTCATTTCATGCAAATATCAGCCCCCATATTTCATTTAGCATAAAGAAATGCATAGCCGGACATACAGACAGACCGATAAGGCATTTTCTGACAGATGTCCTGTGACAGCAACACATTCACAACGGATTGCCAAAGTGGGCCCTGCGCTATTGCTGCCCCCAAAAAATCCATTCATGAAGGACTATTCCCTGGTTTAAACTCAGGTTTGAAGTTAGACTACCTTTTACAAAACCAGCCTGAAGAGAGTGTGGCTTTCTCACCTGTCTAACATACTTGGTGTTTGGGTCGGTCTTGTGTCATAGTACTGATCACAAAACCAAGTACTCTGATCGTTTTTCCTTCTAATGTCTGCTTCTCCTGTCTGTGGGGCAGGTGATAACCCTGTAAAAAAGAAAAGCAGGATAAATGGTTATATTTTATACCACCGCTACCACCACACCACCACCAAATATACTTATGGCAAATTTCCTGCATTAAATCATGGAAACAATAAGGACCACTTAATATACTGTGTGTGAACTGAGTTCCTCTTCTCTACCATTTCTCCTACTTCTGGCAGGAAAATCACTATATTTGACTGCTCAGATTCACTTCTCCTTACAACATGGTCCTTAAAACAGATGGAATTATTAATCTTCCCCTCTGCCCACTCCCATGAGTCCACTATAGCTTTTTATATTACAAGTTTTGGATTACTTGTCCTTCAAAACCATGTCGAGATACAACTTCCAGCAAACTTTCTCTGAGGATGATCAGAATAGGGTCACAAGAGGGTGACTGTTATAGAGGGGATTGTTATACTACATTATGTTTTGATTACTGGCAATAGCTGCACTGCTAGAAGCCACAGCCCTGTGCTGACATTCTGAATAAATTTAGTATAGACTAATGTGCGCAATCCCCGAAATGCATCCCATTCGGTGCCCATTTCCATCCGTGACTTGTACCAGAGGTCATGTATAAACTAAAAATTTGTTGTTCGTTGAATCGTTCGCGTCGCCGAACATTGCCTAAAATTACAATACAAATTACCTTTGGGCACGTGAAGTAATCTTACAAAAATGTAGAAGAATATCTATGGAACAAAAATCAATCGAGGCACTGGTGTTGAAATTCACGACAAACGCTATATTTTCGATCGTAGCTGTGCCCTACTTGTCACCGGACGGACGATTACACAATTGCAGTGCAACGTCACAGATAGGGTAAGTTTTCTGGTATTTTCTTTACGCTCCTAACGCGCTCGGTCGTCTAACCGTACGTTTGTAGCAACTTGAGGCTGGTCAAAGTTCCCGGATGGAAATTGGACCCGAATGAGATGCATTTCGGGGACGCGCAAGATAGTCTATTGCATAAACTCTCAACAAAACATCAAATCGGGGCCAGATTAAAAATTTAATATTGATTAACAGATCAAAATAGGCCTGCAGATCGAGCCTTCTTTTGGGGGTGAAGTTGGCAACTATCGAACTACAAGCTAATTTTTATCTTTTTAGAAACTATAGGTCCGACCTATCTCGCAGATATAAATTTGCCCTAAATTCCTCTGGGGGAACATGTCAAATGACGGCATCAAAATGGCCGCCCTTTCCTGTGTATATTTGGTATTACACTTTAGTGCATGACACCAATTAAGGCTTATTTTTCTGTTTTTAATTAATGTTGTTGACATTTCTCACATGTTTGTAATATTATGGAATAGTTGGTGGGCATGCACAATCAAATTTGACAAAATAGTACCAACATAACTAGTAGTTGTGACATGGTCGATGACGTCCAAAGTGCACGACAGCAAAAAGTGTTTTTCCTAGGAGACACACACAAAATGTCGATATTCAATTTATGCACTGACAATATCGGATTTCCCCAAGGGCAAGTTTTGGCTTCTAATGATAACAAACTACAAGTTCTATGTATACAGAGTGGTCTGCCATACTCTGCAAACATTTCCAAACGTACCGTAAATCTATAATATAATAAAATAATTAAATAATACAATGAGCTGGCCACAGGCGCGTATCCATCCCGGTGGTTCGAGGGGTCCCGGCATTTCCCATTAGGTGCAACAAATGTCCGGATCACAAGCACAAATTCCCGTCGGCAGGGCAAAAGAATCCGAAAAGGGCTGATTAACATGAATATCAGTTACTCATTCCCGATTTCCCCTCAAGTTTTTTTTCAGAGGGGCCCCTCTGCCCCCCTTTGCCCCCACCTGGCTACGCACTGGTGGCAACGACCGCCCTTAGCCATTGCCGTTGAAGCGGGCCCTTCACATTTGTTTCCTTCCGGGTAAATTGACGGTGAGGTTGTCTCAACAGTGGTCAACGCAATATTTACCTGAAAGCTTTTGGTGATCATTTGTTAAGCATTGCGCTCCTACGAAAGTTTCGTGTGGTAGGTGGTACAGGGAGGTGGTAACCTCGCAGAGTGGACGAATACTGTAAATAATACCTTGGATGAATATACCTATTGGCTTGCACTATCCCTTATCCATCGACTTTGGTAGCAACCCTAACCCCAACGAGGGAGCACCTTCACATTTTTTTTCACTTTTTTGGGAGTGAAAGTTTCACTCATTACAAATTTAGAGAGTGCACAGGATGGGGTGCGGGCCCTCGAAAAAGTGCACCTTTTTGTAAAAGTACACTGTAAAAATGGTGTCTTGGCAAAAGACACTTTATGTGTCATCAGTTTTGAGATATGTATCTATTTAGACACAAAGTCGTGTCTCAATGCAAGACATGTTCAAATATCACGTCTCTTTGCAAGACACTAATTCACAAGTCATGTTTTTGTGCAAGACACATGGGTTTTGTAAGACGTGTCTTTTGTCATCAATTGGGAGACATGTCTGGCTGGAAGACGTGTCTTCGTGTCTTAGATTACGTTTTTATTGGTTTTATTTTCTTTTATTTCTTTTGTTGAAGACATGTCTATTACCAAGACATGTCTTACATATGACGCCAAGACACCATTTTTACAGTGTATTTGAAGAATTGCCCAAAACACTTTCTAAATATAAACAAGTGAAAGTTTCAATCTCAAAAAGAGTGCAACGCTCCTAAACCACTACAAGATGAGTGGATTTTACTTTAAAAGAGCAAATTTCTACTCAAAAAGACGGTGGAAATCACGACAAAGAATGAATTTCCACTCGTTTGATGAGTTTAAAGAAGGGAATTACTTTTGAGGAGTTAAGGACAACACGAAAAAATGTAAATCGACTCTTTTTCAAAAAAAAAAAAAAAAAAAAGTGTCTTCGTGTCTTAGATTACGTTTTTATTGGTTTTATTTTCTTTTATTTCTATTGTTGAAGACATGTCTATTACCAAGACATGTCTTACATATGACGCCAAGACACCATTTTTACAGTGTAGACCTTTTTGGACTGTTTGCGCACCCCTTCACCAAAAATGTTGACTTTCTTGTCAAATTTCTTTAAATTTTGTACCTTTTTATTTAAAACAAAATCAGCAAAAAGTGGATATTTGGCCCCTTTTGTGGAATTTGATGTTGCCATTCCTCCCTTGCATGCGAAGCTAGCTATAGCAGGTGCAGGTACCCGTCCAACTACGGCATAATAAGTATTATTCTAAATGTGGAAATATGGGTCTTATTTGTATTTCAATTACAGACCAAATTCATCCGCTATTGTTATAGAAGAGTATGCCCTGTAAGACGTTACGGGTAACATTTAACCCTTTTCAGTGCTTCTATACCATCTTTATCCCTAACGCTCTTTCCGGGAAATGACTACCAACCTAACGTTCACCCCAAAAAAAGAGGAAGCGTTATTGTTCTTGTTAGATCTAGGGGCAATTTCCCTCTAAAACAAGTCAGGGATCCGCTCCGTGATTTCTGAAAAGCGAAAAAAATGCAGTTAAGGAACGTTAGGGATATAATTTATATAGCAAAAGTAGAAACCAAGAAATCTGGCTAATCAAAATCTGAAGATGAACCTTAAATTGGCTAAAGGGTGGGTAAGTGGTATCATGGGCGTAGTAGAAATAAAAGATGAAGGTCCCCATCTTGTAGAACCAGATGAGCGATCATGATGTAAGGCCGTTATTTCTGACATATGCAATGTTGTGTCATCTGCAAGAAGGAGGGATTGCTTTGGTAGTGTGTCTGCCTGTGAATGTGTCTGTGCTTACAATATTGACCCAAATGTTAACCCAAATGCGTACATTTTCATGAAACTTGAATACAATGGTTTTTGGGTAGTGGCCCACATGTTGGTGACCTCAAAATGATCTTGTTGAACTTATGTGACTTTTGTATCCATTCACAAACCATGACGGCAGACTACGCATGCGATCGGTGAACGCTGTATTTTCCCCTTTAAGCAATCCTGATAACAGGAAAACTTAAAGTAAATTGCTTCATTTGCAACCCTTTGACCATTTTTATGATGCAATGAATTACAAAACGCTGGCGATCGACCCATTAATAGCATCACCAGTTGTAAATGCATCTGTCTTGAAAGAAAAGGGGACAATACAAAACCAAATTCCTTATACGAACATCAAATTACATCTGCCGCAAATTCATATCTGTATATAAAAACATTACTTGAAGTAATTATTAAACAGATAATGTATAAAATACCAAGGTAATTCGAGGTCAATTGTTATTTAAAAATATCTAATGATGTGGTTGCAGCAAAATATGATTCTATAAAGGTAAACCAAATGAAGTGCAAATGCATCTGAGCATTTGTTTTTATGTTCAGGTGCGTCCAAAAAGTGCTAAAAATTGTAGATTTTGTAACCGTAGCGTAGTTTCTAATCTGTAACATTGCCAACAATCTGAATCATATGAATCTGGATTTACACTAAGATATGTACGACTAGTAATAGTTCTTCAAGATACCTTGGGGTACTTTTAATTACAAATTATTTATAATAATTAAAAGACTGTGACAAAAATGTAATAAAAGAAAAGTTTTACTAAATATTTGTCTTTGAAATATGAAAATCAACAAATTAAAATTTTCTGTATTAACCCTCTTCCAACCAAGGGTTTTTGTACTACGTTCACGACCAATTAGGGTGTGGTTAGCCCCCCCCCCCCGTTTTTTCTAATTAAGCGACAAACATCTTGTTTTGTATCAGTGTGTAGCTACATATGTCCTTTCTTCAATCCAAGTACAAACATATCAAGTTTTAACAATATGACGTCACTAAGACGTCATAGTGACGTCATAACAGAGGTTATTTTTAAGCATATTTGTAAGCAAATCGCCAAAATCAATGGTTTTCCGACCGTTTTTGTCTTTCATGCAAGTAAAATTGGTATTTATTTGGGTGCAATGAGGGTGCCAAAGTACGCATACACATGTTATTATAATCATAAGAAAAAATAAAATATTTTTCAGTATTTGCTTACTGTTTACAAACCATTTACAACAGTAAAGTGGTAGGAAGTGGGTTTGATGGGACACCCTGCCTTCCTAAGGGGTCCGTCCAATTTTCATATTTCGCTACCACACGATGAACTTACAATAACATAAAATCCTCAGATCATATTCGTTTGTGTTTTTTGTGTGTCAGGGGTCACCCGTTGGGGGATACCCCCCCTTCGTGGTCGGATGGGTTATGGACTGATATACTAAAATACTGGAATACCAGGTTTGATTATTTTTCTTTAAAATTTTGAAATGTATCAAATGTTGCCATCGTTTTAAAATTTCTTGCATGATAGGCAGCCCCTCTTCTGTGTACACAGGTTAAGCCTCTTTACCTCTACTGGTTTTTTAAACTGTATGTGAGAGAGGATTTCAAATATTCATTGTTCAAAAACTCCAGACAAAAGCGTTTCCTGGGATACCTTCCAGAGCTTAAACTATGACAAAGTCCCATCCAAAGTTAAAAATGCATAAATGTGCCAAAATATCCTAATTTTCATATAGGTTAATTGTGCGCTATTTTACAGCTTTAAAGATGCGCTCTTTAATTTCTTCTTATGCAAAAAGGCATCCTTTTTTACCAAAAGTTATGTGTTTGTAGGTGTTTGTTTTATATGTTGTGCGAAATGGCGTTCTTGATAACTGGCAAACAACTTAAAATATAGTATCAACTTTAATTATGATCTTATAAAACACTATGTCATTATGCCTGTATTTATCTGGTGTGCATGTGTTTGTGTACATGTGCGTGAGGTGTGTGTGTGCGTTGCACAGCTTAAACATGAGTGTTTTGTATTAAAATTTTTACTCTTCTTTCGCATTTGTATACATGAACACATCACCAAAAATTGAGACAAAGAATAAAACATCTAAAATTAGTGAAACAGGCTTACCATCATCTGGATACGTACGATATGATACATATTCCTTTCAATGTATCATATACATTGGATATTGGTAGAAAATACTACTCGCGGTTGCCCGCGCGAAGCGCGGCAACCGCTACTGATCTGAGTTGGAGCGTTCACTAACTGGCTTGATCACTATTAGACATGATGGCAAACTTCGCGACATAATATTTTCTCCAAGCCTCTCCTTTATTTGCCTTTTCCCCCGTTCTGTTACAAATTCAACACTTCACTCAGCAAGAGCTATTTCCCCAACGTTAGCTATAATGATTCTCGAGAACGTTTACTGCCAATAGGCCAACCAATGAACTCCCACTCCCAAAGACCCCCTCATTTGGTGCGGGTTCGGAGGGAAATGGCTACCCACTT